>JAECUM010009207.1:0-18419 GCA_016617855.1 Megalonaias nervosa
ATATATATATATATATATATATATCAAGTCGTAATCGCGATGGATCATTGGAACCCAAATCTCACTAAACTATATTTTCAACTTTGCAATTATGTTCTGTCCTGAGTTTGTTTAGGGCACTGTACGTTGTAACATCGTTCATTCCTCATTAGAACTTAAATCCTTTACATGAAGATGAGGTGCTTTTATAATTCTCGGTCTTCACTATTTATTTGTGAGCTCGAAATTGAATTCGCCGAGAAGGGGCCCTTTGAAGTGATATATATATATATATATATATATATATATATATATATATATATATATATATATATATCCTGCATGTTTGTATGTGTTTGAATGAAGACAAATGTACCCTTGTATACCTCTCTCTCATCTGTTTGTAAGGTCCGATTGTAAGTATATATGCTTGTTTGTCAGTATACCAACTTCACCTCTTACACATTGGATTGTAAATGTGAGTGTTGGTTTGTTAGTATGAATGTTAGGCAGCACACTACTTTGACCAGTTACACAGTGTATGAGTGTTGTTCGCAATTAGATGTGCTGGTATGTCTTTCATAGTGTTCCAGTCCCATACAGAATTCCTAGAGATTTCTTAGTGATCCAAGGTAATGATACATTCCGTATGGGTCCGCTATGGTGGCCTAGTGGTTAGAGCGTCCACCTCGAATGCGGAAGGGCACGGGTTCGATCCCGGGCAGAGTCATACCAAAGACTTGCAAAAATGGTACAAACAGCTGCCTCGCTAGGCGCTCAGCATAAAGAGGTTAATGTTAGGGCTGGTCGGCCTGGTGTCAGGATAATGTGACTGGGTGGGACATCATGCTACGTGTCTGCGGCATGGTGCCCGAGTGCTATACATCACTATATACTGCCACACTGCACACATCGTAATCACACACACACACACACACACACACACACACACACACATTCCGTATGGGTCATTTATATCCCAGATATATTGAAGATAAATTATAATGTCTAATTTCCTCACTGACCCAATCCATAACCATTATAATGACCTAAACTTAATGCTAAGTTCGCAAACTCCCACAGCTCGCCAGACATAATAATAAATTTCCATACACTATAGTGTTCCCAATGCTACTTTTAAATTCCAATAGACCTATGGTGGCACAAACGCGTATGTTCACTTCCCATAACTTCATACTTACCTAAATGCTAATATTAACTTCCCATAGACCACAATGTGACCCAAGTGTAAGTGTTAAATTCAAATGGATCCCATACTGGACCAAACACTAGTGTAATATTCATATTAACCCCATAGTCACTCAAGCATTAATGGCTTCTTATGGACTCTGTTGTGACTTAAGCACTTTAAAATCGCCATGGACACCATTTTGACCTATGTATATTTTTCCCTTGTTCTCTATCCAAATAGAGCATAAATCTTTGAGTCTGATAAATATTTAGAGACTAAACTCTTCAAGAAAGGAGGGATTTGTTAGAAATTTTTAGAGTTGTGTGCTTTCTGTTTTTACTCGAAGTGTGCGCATTTTCTGTGTGCACAAAATACGTGTCTTCAGTTATTCCTCGCAGATCTAAACACGTGTTTGTTTGCGGGTTAGGGGATTGTTTTGTTTTTCTCTGAGGTTTCCAAAGTGGGTGTTGATTTTTAAATTGAGTAGTCTTAAGTGTATTTGTCACTGTTTTGATTTGTGCATGCATTCCTTCCATCTTTCTAGACGTTACATGTAAGGCTCTGGCTCCCGTTCCGAATACCACGCAGACTTCGGGTGGAACCGCATTTGGTAGCGTCATCCGTTACACGTGCAATTCTGGGACACTCCTGTCTGGAAATCTGGAGCGTAGATGTGTTGAAACTGGACAGTACACTGGACTTCCTCCAGTTTGTGGAAATTTAGGTTAGAATCGTATTAAGTTCAAATTGTAACACTAGTCAGATAATGATTCACCGCCTTAAAACACATGTATGTCATTTCTGATTTTTACAGTGTGATTATTCTAAGAAAGATTATTTAAATAAATTTAAAAAAACAACAAAAAACAACAACAAAAACAAAAAAAACAGAGTGCTATATCTCTTCAATTAAGTAAAAATGTTACTGTGCTGACGTATAGCTTAAATATGTATACACATATTACAACTGGGTTGAAAAACGAGTTATATCTATTGTGAATGTTTGCATCTTGCAAATAAAAGTTCTCAAACGTCAGATTACAATAGATGTAACTAGGATTTGCTTACGATTTATTGATAATTCAATTAAATGTTGATCAAGAGGATCACTGCCATGTTATTTCCGCTACTTAAATCAGTATTTTATGTAGAACTTGACAAAAGAATGTTATATGATTTCAACTTTGCGAACAAGATTAGCATTCTCTGAAGAGAACGCTGCTTTTAATGTTAAAAAATTCCATACCAGAGCTTATATCAACATTGTAATCCCCCAGCCATAGCAAGACATATCAACATTGTAATCCCCCAGCCATAGAAAGACATATCAGCATTGTAATCCCCCAGCCATAGAAAGACATATCAACATTGTAATCCCCCAGCCATAGAAAGACATATCAGCCTCATTCGTTGATAATATCACTTAAAGCTCATTTCTAAAATGATACTTGAATCACGTCTCACATGCATGTCATTCTGCGGCATTTTCTGATCTGAGTTCAAAAATACTTTGTCAGCCCCTCTCCCATCTCTCAGCCTATTTATGAAAGAGTGCAACACCGACGTTGCAAAAAAAATTACAAATCCTCAAGAGTATCCTTACTTAAAAAAACTACCAAATATTCACATCCAAAAGAATCACTACAATGAAGCTTATGTTTCTTAAGAAAGAGGGATCAGATATTGTAAACAAAATCGTTTGGCTTTTATAACAATCGAGACGTACAAGAAACATAATGGATCTCACTGGCAAAAAGTTAACTTTGCCTGTCCGAAATAGCGATGTAACACAAATATGAGAATGAAAACAAGATGAAAACATAAATCTCATTATTCAAATGTGTGCCTAGGAATAACCCAGTGCGTAACATGTTCAAATGTATACCTAGGAATAACCCAATGCATAACAAGTTAAAATGTGTACCTAGTAATAACCTAATGCGTAACGATATGTTCACATGCGTACCTAGGAATAACCTAATGCGTAACAACATGTTCCAATGTGTACCTAGGAATAACCCAATGTATAAACATGTTCAAATGTTTACCTAGGAATAACCCAATGTATGAACATGTTCCAATGTGTACCTAGGAATAACCCAATGTATAAACAAGTTCAAATGTTTGCCTAGAAATAACCCATATGCGCAACAAGTATCAAGCAGAATTTTTATAGATCAGAATGTAATGACATCAGAACCTTTGAAATTTGGAAATAATTGCCACATTAGCATACCTTTTCTTTCAAAACATTTGAATGCCTCATGTTCAGACAGGAGTAAAAACATAGTTGTGCTTCAGTGACCCAAGACAAGCTCCAGACACTCGTCAACCACAATGTTATCTGAGACGGTGACAAATTCAGCATATAAACTGTGAAATATACGATGTACTGTGAAATATACGACGTACTCTCCAATGTTCGTGTGTTGTTTCTTAGTCTGCTATTCAAGCATAATAGTAGCTGGATGCGATATGTAAATTGTGTTCGTTCTCGGAGTAGGACAAGACAAAGATCTTGGAAGGTAGACATTAAAAACAAAGCCCATTCCTCTAATTTATTTCGGAAGATTAAGTGTTAACAAAATACGAAGTAGAAACCTTGATATAGAAATAATGGAAAGGAAATTTAAAGAATGGATAGCAATAAAATCAAAATTATCACCTGTAAATATTTCGTCATCCATATAATGGTATTCATTTACACTCATGGTGACAAACAACTTCAATCCCTGAGTTAGAAGCAAGCTACCATAAATAATAGTTGTTGGGGTGGATGGTGAGGTAAAGAAAAATATTGCAGCCTTTTGCAGATGTGGCTCTGGCAGACTACCTTTAATGGGTTATGGAACAAAGAAACTTTCCATCAATCAACCATCAGGTTAATAAATCCTGATTTTGGGCCAAAGTCTTTGACTATAGAAGTTTTGATTTAGTCCAGCACCACTGAAATCTTTTTTTACAATGCCAATTGACAGGACCAATGAAATCCTAACAATAGCGCTATAAAGTTCCCTTCTTTGCTGACCTAATTGTTTATCAGCCTGGTTTGTATATATATTAGCATCAGACGGTACTGTGATAGTGGTTTTATTCGAATGATATAATTTAGCATCCGATGGTAGTGGCTTTATTCGAATGACATTGGTTAACATGATGAAAGGAGAGACATCTCCGAATGTTCATCTCTTTACAGACCCGTGTGCCAGCAACCCTTGTGCAAATGGTGGATCTTGTTTCGGATTGGAGACCACGTACGTCTGTGAATGTAGCAACAATTTCCAGGGAGTTCGCTGTGAAATTGGTAAGATATTAGTAGCTTTCACCCATAGTGGGGTGGAGGAACGGGTTGATCGGGGCTTGGGGCACGTTCTTATGACAATAAATATCGTATGACTTATATCGCCGGTCAGATTGAGCTGAATTCCGTCAATTACTCTGTACATTTTCATCACAACCAAATAAACAACGAACCTAAACAACAATTACAGGCGAAATTCTTTTATGGTCATAGCTCCAAAACACAACACAATTTCCAGTAGAAATTTGAGTACTGGTATCATAACTCATTAGTAAAATGGTTCAGATGATCTAATCATTCGAATATCGTTTTGAGTTGTTTACACGTACAAATAATTGGGGTTATATTGACCTCAAAAGCTAAATATTCACCAGATCTTCGTCAACGGCAGCCAAATTTTTATGTAGTGCTCCCATTACGTGGCACGGTTTTGACAAAAAAAGTTTAAATTATAACGAACCAGAAAGAAAACACCTCATTTTGCTTTAAACGTGTGCTACTATTGCCGACAACATTGTAAAAGAGACCAATGATCTTCCTCGTTTAATACATGTCATTTTGTATCACCATAACTAATTATGTGCAACACCCAAAAAAAAGTTATAGGGTGAAATCAAAGTTAGTGTAATCCTACAATAAATAAATAAATAAATAAATAAATAAATAAATAAATAAATTAAAAAAGTGAACACTAAGTTTGTTTTTTATAGCAGAATTTAGTCTGAACCAAAGATAAGTCTTTCTATCTTTCATTTTATGAGGATTTTAATACAAGTTTCGAATGATGCTTCATTCGTCTGTTCACCCAAGTCAGACGATATACATCCCTATTTTAAGTCAAAACAATGACACTAATCAGTGCCTGAGGATATGTTCACATGAAGTAATGTCCCTTTACTCAAAATTGCATCATTATTCAAGTGAATTATTATGTGAAAAGGGAACATGCATTGATAAAATTTGATGTATATATCATTACATATACATTCACGTAAACTAGCATTGTTTGGTCAACAAGAAATCCTGCACATGAATCGATTGGAAAATAAAATCTCTAGATCCACACTACTGTATAAGAAATATTCCTTCGGATTCATGGAGAGTACTGCTGATTCAAAGACAACAGTAGGGATTATCCAGTATTCTTTGCAATTTTTGAAAGCGCTATATTCAAACATGCAAATACATGTCCTACCTATCATCTTTTCAAAGTGGTTATAACTGCTAACGTATTCAAGTTTCTATCAGTTACCAATGGTTATCAATACTAATGAAATTATGTTGCTGTAAATTAGCAGTGGTTATAACTGCTAATGTATTTATGTCACTATCAGCAATGGTTATCAATACTAATGAATTTATGTTGCTATGGCCTAGCAGTGGTTATAACTGATAATGTGTTTATGTTCCTATCAGTTAGCAGTGGTTATCAATATTAATGAATTTATTTTGCTATCACCTAGCGGTGGTTATAACTGCTAATGTGTTTATGCCCCTATCAGTTAACAGTGGTTATCAATACTAATGAATTTATGTTGATATGACCTAGCAGTGGTTATAACTGCTAATGTGTTTATGTCCCTATCAATTAGGTGTGGTTATCAATACTAATGAATTTACGTCGCTATCAGTTAGCCTTGGTTATAAATAATAAAGAATTAATCTTGTTTTCTGTTATTAGTGGTTATAACTGCTAAGGAATTTATATTTCTATCAGTTAGCTGTTGTTATAGCTGTTCTAGAAGTGATTACAACTGCTAAGCAATTTATGCTGTTATCAGAGCTAAAAGCAGAAGGCTTTGGACAGGTGAAATCATGTCATTGGAGTATATGTACCAATAGAACCATCTACAGCATTTGACTGTATTGAAATGCACTGTAAATTGTTTAACAGTTTTAGACAGGAAAGCTATATAACTTATTATTATTATTATTATTATTATTATTATTATTATTATCTGTATGGTATGGTATTTATGAGAAAAAAGTAGCATTAAAAAAAGAAACTAAATGTTACGTTTTAGAACAGCTAAATTCATAGACAAAAATGACCAAAACAGTTATGATGAGTAGTTAATAAGACGTAACATTTAGCATTACATTTAACGCTATAAGACATAACATATAACATTACATTTAACGCTATAAGACATAACATATAGCATTGCATTTAACGCTAATAAGACATAACATATAGCATTACGTTTAACGCTATAATACATAATATATAGCATTACATTTAACGCTATAAGACATAACACATAGCATTACATTTATTGCTAATAAGACATAACATATAGTATTACATTTAATGCTAGTAAGACATAACATATAACATTACATATAATGCTAGTAAGACATAACATACAACATTACATTTAACACTATAAGATATAACATATAACATTACCTTTATGCTAATAAGACACAACATATAGCATTACGTTTAATGCTAATAAGACATAACATATAGCCTTACATTTTACACTATAAGACGTAACATGTAGTATTACATTTAATGCCAACAAGACATCACATATAGCATTACATACAATGCTAGTAAGACATAACATACAACATTATATTTACCATTATAAGGCAACTTATAGCATTACATTTAACACTATATGACATAACATATAGCATTACAATTAACACTATAGACATAACATAAAGCGGCGAATGTGGATATGTGAGAAAGCTTGCCAGTAGCTTCTCGTGGGTCGGTGGTTCTTTCCGCGGATTTCCCGGTTTCTTCCTCCACCATTAATACTGGCCGCCATGTATAGCCTATCGTGTGCTGAAAAATGGCGTTAAGCCCCACAACAACAACAACAACAACATAACATAAAGCATTACATTTAACACTATAGACATAACATATAGCATTACATTTAACACTATATGACATAACATAAAGCATTACATTTAACACTATAAGATATAACATATAGCATTACATTTAACACTATATGACATAACATAAAGCATTACATTTAACACTATATGACATAACATAAAGCATTACATTTAACACTATAGACATAACATATAGCATTACATTTAACACTATAGACATAACATAAAGCATTACATTTAACACTATATGACACATCATGTAGCATTGCATTTAATGCTAATAAGACGTCACACATAGCATTACATATAATGCTAGTAAGACCTAACATATAGTATTATATTTAACGCCAGTAACACATAACATATAACATTACATTTAACACTATAAGACATAACATACAACATTACATTTAATGCTAATAAGACTAATATATAGCATTACATTTAACGCTAGTAAGACATAACATATAGCATTACATTTAACGCTGGTAAGACATAACATACAGCATTACCTTTAACGCTAATAAGACATAACATATAGCATTACCTTTAACGCTGGTAAGACATAACATATAGCATTACCTTTAATGCTAGCAAGATATAACATATAACATTACATTTAACGCTAGTAAGACATAACATAAAACATTACATTTAACACTATAAGACATAACATATAGCATTACCTTTAATGCTAGTAAGACATCACATATAGCATTACATTTAATGCTAGTAAGATATAACATAAAACATTACATTTAACACTATAAGATATAACATATAGCATTATATGTAATGCTAATAAGACAGAACATATAACATTACATTTAACGCTAGTAAGACATAACATATAGTATTACATTAACGCTATAATACATAACACATAGAATTACATTTAACGCTAGTAAGACATAACATAGAGTATTACATTTAATGCTAATAAGACATAACATATAGCAGTACATTCAATGCTAGTAAGGCATAAGATATAACATTACATTTAACGCTAATAAGACGTATCATATAGCATTACATTTAACGCTATAAGACATAAAATAGAGTATTACATTTAATGCTAATAAGACATAAGATATAACATTACATTTAATGCTAGTAAGACATAAGATATAGCATTACATTTAACGCTATAAGATATAACATAGAGCATTACACTTAACCCTAGTAAGGCATAACATATAACATTACATTTAATGCTAATAAGACATGACATATAGCATTACTTTTAACCCTAACAAGATATAACATATAGCATTACATTTAATGCTAGTAAGGCATAACATATAACATTACATTTAACGTTAATAAGACATAACATATAGCATTACATTTAACGCTAGTAAGGCATAACATATATCATTACATTTAACGCTAATAAGACATAACATATAGCATTACATTTAACGCTATAAAACATATAGCTTTACATGTAATGCTGTAAGACATAACATATAGCATTAAATTTAACGCTAATAAGACAAAACATATAGCATTACATTTAACGTTATAAGACAAAACATATAGCATTACATTTAACGCTATAAGACGCAACTTATAGCATTACCTTTAATGCTAATAAGACATAACATATAGCATTACATTTAACGCTAGTAAGACATAACATATAACATTACATTTAACGCTAATAAGACATAACATATAGCATTACATTTAACGCTAACGTTTTAATACAATAGAATATACATATTGCATCAAGTACAGCAATACCATAACCATATGTCCAGAATAATTTGACCCACATGATAAAATATTTCTGGAACTAGTACCGCTGTCCTTGAGCCCCTCCCTTCAAAATAGGGCTAGAACATCAGCCCTCTATTTCTAGTACAGGTGCTGCTTGATACTAGTCATTCCCTTCATAATAGGGCTAGATGAGCAGCCCCTTTGCTTTTTATGAGCCTATCCCTTTCAAACAGAGCTAGAAAACATTGTCATTCAAAGAAATGTATGAAATTTTTAATAGCATTATCTGTAAATGTGGAACAGGCAATTAGTTTGTTCTTTGCTTAATCCTACTGCATTGTGTGCATGCTTGCTTAGACTAAGTTTTGTATTTCATTTCTGTCCCTCCATAAGTTGGTTATTATTTTGAAATTGTCTTTTGTATCCAATGTCTTTCAATTCAGTACTTTTAGTACACACTATAAGGACTGTGTAATTTAGGATAAGTATGTAATAATGTGCCAAAGTAGGAGTGTTCATAAAAAAACTGACTATACTGTTATATATGTACTTTTAATAAGTTAGTCAGTGGAGAAAGAAGACCTTCTTGAGGTTGAAATTGATTATCTTAAAATTTAAAGACTGAATTGGTTTCATAAAATCTGTGTATCTTGTTACAAAAGAATAAATAAAATACAATGCAAAATATGTACAATGTTTCTGTAACACTTAAATATTGTGATTAATTACCTTACAAATGAATGCCATTAATATGCATTGTGTCCCAAAAGATAGCAAACACTTTGTAAAATATGCCGCATAATATAATTGGAACTAAAAATGTTTGAAGTCTGTTCATAGAAAATGTGTACTTATATGCAATCATGATGATTCAAATTGTCTATTCCATTGTGAAATAGTATTAATATAAAAGAAGATGAGGAAGAATAGGTGCTATTTATTTTCCATTACATTTCTCAAATAAAGAAATAATTTCCCTTACTGTTTTTAATTAGAGACGTTTCGTCACAAATTAGTATACCATTCATTTACTAAACCTGATATCCTTCTATCTTTTTACAGGTCGTTAAATCAAGGTGTGGCCATTTTAAAATATCTTCTGTTTTTAAAGGACAACTGCACCACAAAATCTGAATTCACAGTAGAAACAAATAAATATATTCAAGTCTTATGTACTTGTCTCTCTTATTTAACACCTAGTATACAAACTATTTGAATAAGCATCACACCAGGTACATAGCAAGGTAAGACTGGTTGCATTTTAATGGCACTTTCACTACTTTCATTTATGTCATCATGCAGAGGAAACTGGGGTCAGTACATTTTCCAAGGTCACCAAGGGTTGCGGGTTGGCTTACAGGTCCAATGCTCTACGAATGTTAGGTAGAGAGATAGGCAAATTACAATGTACACCAAAGCATCAAGGAATGTATGTGTGAACAGGAAGAAAACAGGATATATGTTTACATAACTAAGTCCCTGAATCAAATTTAATTATATCATATAGGTCTGTACAAAAACCCATTAGACTTAAAATATTTGTGTCAAGTCAATACATCTTTACATTTATCTATAAGGAAGATCATCAAATACCTTCAACATCTAAATTCAACAACTATATCCCACGCTTTAAACCCTATGAACAAATCAAATATGGCATTTTTGTCAAATAAATACAATTATCGATTTCAAAGAAAGTATCAGCATTAAATCTCCATCACAAAATGCTTAAAGTTAAAATTTATTTGGAAATAATAAGGAAATGCCAATGACAACATTTTTAAAACTTTTGACCCATCTATTGGGGAAGGATATGGACATCACATGATTATTAACTTCCTTTAGGTCAGGTACTCACCCTCTGTAATCAATAAATTCATAGCTATAAATGTTTGTACATAGGACAAAGAGAATGTTTATTTTAATTTTTTTCAGTAAGTTATAAGTTCTTTCACTACTACTGTCTGCAAAACACACAACTATATAAAGGTGAACAGTACTCCTCCAGATGATTATCATCTTTTCTAAATAACACTAGCAACTCGTAATAATATAAACCATAATATTTATGTGTCTGAACACTAGTTTGATATTATTTTTAATCATAATATGAATGTCCAATACTATGGATGTGATATGTCTGCTGATCCTAATGCATTTATTTAAATATGCTTTTATATATATAACATGTCTGATGTATGTTTGTGTCTGCAAATCCAGATTCATGTATGTATGTATGTATGTATGTATGTATGTATGTATGTATGTATGTATGTATGTATGTATATATGATTGACTGAGTTGTGTTCGGGGTGCTCTGGGAGGGTTAGTACCTCTGGCGTATGGGCATGTCGTGCTTTTTCGGGAGTAGCTCGTCCACCGTTGGTCCCCACCAGGCGCTCAGCTCTCACCTGTGGCTCCAAGAAGCTGTAGCATGCACAGCGGCCACACCACGGGCAACGGCTTCGACTGGCCGGCTAAACGAGGTTGAGGGTAGCCGACGGGTCTCAAACCCTCGGTTAGTTAGGAGCTTGCCTATCCTTGCATGCAAAGCCAGCTTCGGCAGACTGGGCGGAAGAGATCAACTGTATGATCCAACGGCCAAGAAGGCGAATCTGCAAAAGCTTTGTGGAGAGCGCAGGGCATGACTAGGCACTGAAGACGTCATGGCCATTCAATGCAGCCGAAGTAGTAACCAGCCGTGACGAATCTTCGTACCACTGGGTCCCAACTACCAAGGCCGAGAGAGTGAGGCTGTCTCTGTGCAAAGGCTGTTTCACTTAAATCTCCTTCACTCACAGGTTATGCTGTGCACTCATCATCCAGCATCATCACCTACCAAAGTCCTACGGCGATGGGCGACTGGCGAAGCAACAGGTAGAGATGACCACTGGGGGTTGTAGTCACAGACCTGCACGTGAGCGGCCTTTCGACAAGTGGTCGCTCTGCTCTGTACCCAGGGCAGAAGAACAGTTCGGCAGCATCCAGGGCGACTGAGCAGACCTTTTTAGGACAGCGCTGCTCACCCTGCATAGGGAGGGTCCTAGAAAAGGTGGCCTAAAAAATAGCCTGCCCTTCAAAATCTGGCCAGCTTGCCGCGGCTGGCAAGATCATCCACATCTGCGGTCGAAACCAAGAAAGAAAGAAACTTATTATTGGAGCATGGAACATCCGTACTCTTATGGACAAAAAGAACGTAGCAAGACCTTACAGGAGAACAGCCCTAATTGCTAAGGAGCTTTCACGCTACAGTATCGACATTGCGGCCTTGAGTGGAACCAGGTTCGCAGAGGAGGGTTCTCTGACGGAGCTTGCAAGCGGCTACACCTTCTTCTGGAAAGGAAAAGCCCAAAACGAAGACAGGATCCACGGAGTCGGCCTGGCTATCAAATCAAGCCTTCTGAAGCAGCTTCCGGACCTGCCTGTTGGTATTAATGAGAGGCTATGAAAATGCGGCTACCTATAAGCCACAAACGCCACGCAACTATCATCAGCGCCTACGCCCCTACCCTCACGAGCCCAGCGGAAACCATCGAGCAGTTCTATGCGGACCTCAGCTCTGTACTATGCTCAATTCCAGCTGACGACTAAATCATACTACTGGGGGACTTCAACGCCCATGTTGGCTGTGACTATGGTCGATGGAAAGGTGTACTTGGCAAGCACGGTGTCGGCAAGATGAACAACAACGGCCTGCTGTTACTCAGCAAATGCGCAGAATTTGACCTCCTTATCACAAACTCAATGTTCAGAATGGCGAACAAACACAAGAACTCCTGGATGCACTCCAGATCTCGCCAATGGCACCTAATCGACTATGTAATAGTCCGTCAGCGCGATGCCCAGGATGTCCTCATCACCAAGGCCATGCGAGGAGCGGAATGTTGGACAGACCACAGACTTATCCGAACCACCCTAAAACTGCGCATTGCCCTACATCACCCAAGGCGCCCTAAGCATATGCGCACAGCCTTCAACATTGTCAAACTTGAGCAGTCCTCCATCCAGCTTGATTTCCAGAAGAGCTTTGATGAAAAAATGTCTACCAACGGACCTTTACATGGAAGTGCCTCCGAGAAATGGAACAAGCTCAGGGACATGATAAGAGAGACAGCTATGGCGACTCTGGGCCCCAAGAAGCGAACCCATCAAGACTGGTTAGACGAGAACAACGATGCCATTGAAGATCTGCTTGCCAGAAAAAAATAAAGCATTCATGGACTGGCAGAATGACCCAAACTCCATCCCCCAAAAAGACCGCTTCAAATCCTATCAAGCTGAGGCTCAGAAAGAAATCCGCAAGATGCATGACCAGTGGTGGGAAAGGAAAGCTAATGAAGTGCAACACTATGCCGACACTAAAAACTCCAAAGAGTTCTACAGTGCCATCAAGTCAATCTTCGGCCCTTCAAAGTCTGGTTCTGCCCCCGTGCTTGCTGCAGATGGCAGTACACTAATAAAGGACAAGGCTGGCATTAAGGACAGATGGAAAGAGCACTTTAACCAGCTCCTAAACCTGCCCTCATCGGTTAGCCATTCTGCTCTCGAACAAATACTCCAACAGCCAACGCATGACCAACTGAATGTTCCGCCAACGATAGAGGAGTTGAGGACGGCCATTAAACAAATGAACTGTGGCAGGGCACCTGGTAAGGATGGCATCCCAGCGGAGGTGTACAAGGCTCTCAGTGAGCAGACTCTAGAGGCATTCCACGATGTGCTAACCAGCATCTGGACGGAAGAGATGCCAGACGACCTCCGCGACGCATCAACTGTAACCATCTTTGAGAATAAAGGCACACGTGCGGACTGCAATAACTATAGAGGCATCTCCCTACTCTCCATAGCTGGCAAAATACCTGCTCACCTCATTCTCAACAGACTTATCTCATCAGTGTCAGAAGATAACCTACCTGAGTCTCAATGTGGTTTTTGCCCAGACCGTAGCACTGCTGACATGATCTTCGCAGTAAGACAAGTCCAAGAGAAGTGCCTTGAGCAGAACATGAATCTGTATGCCGTCTTCGTGGACCTGACGAAGGCATTCGACACAGTCAAAAGAGACGCACTGTGGGTAATACTCAAGAAGCTTGGTTGTCCTCAGAAGTTTACCAACCTCATCCGGCTTTTCCATGATGACATGACTGGAGAGATTCTCTCAGACTGTGAACCCTCTGAGAAATTCCCCATATCTAATGGTGTCAAACAGGGCTGTGTACTCGCTCCGGTCCTCTTCAACCTCTTCTTCACGCAGGTACTGCTCCACGCCATCCGTAACCTTGACCTTGGTATCTACATTAGATATCGCCTGGATGGATCAGTGTTTGATCTCAGATGCCTAGCTGCTAAAACCAAGACGCTTGAAAGACTCATCACTGAAGCACTCTTTGCAGATGACTGTGCCCTCATGGCCCATGAAAAGATTCACCTACAGACAATTGTGGACAAGTTCTCTGAAGCCTCCAATCTGTTCGGACTCACAATTAACCTAGGAAAGACAGAAGTCCTCTTCCAGCCTGCCCCAAACACTGTCCCTTCACAACCCTGCATCACCATCGGCGACACGCAGCTGAAGAATGTGGACAGCTTCAAATACCTAGGCAGCACAATATCCAAAGATGGCTGCCTGGACAAAGAGATCACTGCGAGGATCGAAAAAGCCAGCCAAGCACTCGGACGACTTCAAACCAAGGTCTTGCAGCACAAGGATATACACTTGTCAACAAAGTTGAAGGTGTACAATGCAGTTGTCCTGACGTCTCTTGTATGGCTGTGAAACGTGGACTGTATACCGAAGGCACATCAGTCGGTTGGAACAATTCCACCAGCGCTCCCTGAGAGCCATCATGAGGATCAAGTGGCAGGACCGAATCCCCAATCAGGAAGTCCTTGAAAGAGCAAACACAACAAGCATCGAAGCCAAACTGATCCAGGCCCAGTTTCATTGGACCGGCCATGTCATCCGCATGGATCAAAACAGAATCCCAAAGCAGCTGTTCTTTGGCGAGCTAGTCCAAGGCAACTGAGACCAAGGCCGCCCTCACATGAGGTACAAAGACAACCTCAAGACGCACATCAAATGGGCAGACCTTCAACCCCATCAGCTCGAGCTCGCTGCCTCAGACAGAAGTCACTGGCGAGCCCTGACCAGAAAAGCCAGTTCCACCTTCGAGGCTGACCGCCGCCAGCGTCTTGCTGCAGCCTGTGAGAGACGTCATAGAGCTGCGTCTCAGCCACCCCCAAGTACCGGTGTCCCATGCCCCACCTGCAACCGCCTGTGTTCATCGGAATTTGGACTCCGGAGCCCATACGCGTCCATCATTGATGAGACTGCAGAACATGTCTTCCTCAGCCCCCAAGAGACTACCAAGAGATGTATGTATGTATGTATGTATGTATGTGTTTGTGTGTGTATGTATGTATGTATGTGTGTATGTATATATGTCTGTCTGTATGTATGCATATATGTGTGTGTGCATGTCTGTCTGTATGCATGGATGGATGTATGTCTGTCTGTCTGTATGCATGTCTATCTGTATGTGTGTATGTATATATGTATGTATGTATGTATGTATGTATGTATGTATGTAAGCTACTTCCAAGGTTGAGAGGCCCCCCTACTTTAAGAGTTTGAGGTGTGTATGTATGAATGTACATATGCATGCATGTATTTATGTATGTATGTGTGTGTGTGTGTTTGTGTATGTGTTTCCATCTGGAGGGTTGGACGGATGAATCTGACAGTATGCAAAGTCTGACTTACTTTTCTGCTCCATAATTCAACTCCTCCTTCACTTCGTAGGACATGGGTTTACTTGTAACTCTTTGAGCTTGCCAGGCTAGTATTTTGTCAATGTGATTTCTCCTTTATTTCTATGTAATGTGTGCACATGGCTTAAAGAGTTTGCAAATACACTGTGCAACTTCATTTGTAAACAAACTCTCTCTCACTTCTGCTGTAAAAATGCATCTTTCCATGAAAATCATCAATCAGGTTTTACCACATATTAACATACCAAACATGCATTAAACCATTACTAGGGACTTCCACTGTATACATTTATCTTTCCATGAAATGCATTAAACCATTATGAAGGACTTCTACTTGATATATTTAACTTTCCATGAAAATCAGCTATCAGGCTTTACCACATAGCAACATAGTAATCATGCATTAATACAATGTGAAGGAACCCAACAGCAATTTGGCAAATGTATCCAGTTACTGGCAGTTTCAAGGAAATAAACTAATTTGGTTCAGTTTGATTGATGACTATGAGTTTGGAATTCAAATGAGTAACACATGTATCATATTGACTTTATTCCATTACCATTAGTAGTGTAACATGATATTGCTTCCATTATGATTAGTAGTGTATCATGTAACATGGTACTGCTTCCATTATAATTAGTAGTGTATCATGTAACATGATATTGCTTCCATTACCATTAGTGTGTATCATGTAACATGAAATTGCTTCATTACCATTAGTAGTGTATCATGTAACATTGCTTTCATTACCATTAGTAGTGTATCATGTAACAAGATATTGCTTCCATTACTATTAGTAGTGTACCATGTAACCAGATATTGCTTCCATTACCATTAGTACTGAATCATGTAACAAGATATTGCTTCCATTACCATCACACACATGCACACCATCAGGATATTGCTTGCATTACCATCAGAAGTGTATCGTGTAACAAGACATTGCTTCCATTACTGTTAGTAGTGTATCATGTAACATGATATTGCTTCCATTACGATTAGTAGTGTATTATGTAACATGATATTGCTTCCATTACCATTAGTAGTGTATCATGTAACAACACACTACTTTCATTACAATTAGTAGTGTATCATACACCAAGACACTGCTTTCAAATACAAAATTATTCCTTACTGTGAAAGATAGCAATAAATAAATGTGTTGAATTTTCCTCAACTGCTAAGTGGCAGAAACAAAGAAATGGTCTCTATCTATTCCATTGTTCCCTACCCCCCATTCAATTGGACCTACTCCCCCCCCCATTCAACTGGAACCAAATATGATATAAATGTTGACCTCAAGATGATTATGTGCCTATTTAGTTTCAATCAACCAGACTGTCATGTGACTATGAAAGCTCTGAGAGTCTATTTAAGTTCAGTAAAATTGATTCTTACTGCTAGGTTTCTCCTTTACTTTTGTCTTTACTTTTCTTCTGTCCATCATGGATACCACAAAGTCCATAATCTATACCACCAAGTCCACCATCTATACCAGAAAGTCCATCATCTATACCACAAGAACATCAACTATACCACAAAGTCCATTAACTATACCAAAAAATCCACCATCTGTACCACAAAGTCCATCACCTATACCACAAAGTTCTTCAACTATACCACAAAGTCCACCATCTGTACCACAAGGTCCACCATCTATACTGTACCAAAAAGTCCACCATCTATACCATAAAGTCCATCAACTATACCACAAAGTTCATTATCTATACCACAAAGTCCATCAGCAGAGTTTTTATAAAACAAATGTAAATATTTACAACATACTTTACAGGTATCTATTAATGCACACACAAACATTTGTGCAACTTAACAAGAAGTTGTTGCATTCATTTAGTGACTTAAACAAATTACTTGATGGGACTGAGGCACTACTGACCAAAACAAATTTCTAAAATCCAAGACAAGACCACTGCTTCTTTCTAACTGGTGATGTTTGAAACTATCACCAATACTCTTGGACAACTTATCTAATTTTTTCAATATTGGTAATTATTAATTAATTGATAATTATTTTATAATATTTGACAATATTTTCAAAAGATAATTGCAAATGCTGAACAACACTATTGCCAAGGCCTTTGTTTTGCTGTTGATTATAGTGGCACTTGTAACACATATACCATCCTGAGGTAAGTGGGAGCTAATTGCCTTTCCCTCGGGCACATTAAGGCAACCAATCAGTGATAGCCTGGGCACATTAAAGCAGTCAATCAGTGATAGCCTGAGCATACTAAGGCAGCCAATCAGTGCTAACCTGCGCAAATTAAGGCAGCCAATCAGTGACAGCCTGGGCACATCAAGGCAGTCAGTGATAGCCTGAGCACATTAAGGCAGCCAATCAGTGATGGCCTGGGCATACTAAGGCAGCCAATCAGTGAGAGCATGGGCACATTAAAAGCAGCCAATCAGTGATGGCCTGGGCACATTAAAGTATCAGTGACAGCCTGGGCACATTAAGGCAGCCAATCAGTGATAGCTAGGGCAGGTACTGAACCAGCATTGTTTTCATTACTGACACTGAATACATCTTGGAAAATGACAAGAGAAAATACTTAAGTGGTTTTATTCAAGGT
>JAECUM010009208.1:0-23007 GCA_016617855.1 Megalonaias nervosa
AAAAATTCTTTGTCACCGACAAGATCGGAATTTCCTGTTGATATACAACGTAGCTGCATCGAATACGGACACGGCGGATTGTGGAATACTGAAAACGATTATAATGACGTTATATCAGTTGATATGGTAGCATGTTACCCTGGAAGTTTTCTTGGATACGGAGAGTGTTCTGAATACTTTAAAAGATTTGGACATCCAACACACGAAATGACAAGGGTTGCAATAAATGGTCCCTTACCAGATTTTGATTTAACTGGATTTGCCTCTAGAGAGTCATTCGAGTTTACGGAAAATTTGCATCCGATTGTTTATGTTTGGTTTGGAAGACATTTTTCAGAAAAACATTGGGCTCCAATAGAACTATTACGATACATGCTTGATGTAGCGATATTGATATCGTTGGTTGTAAGAGAAGAGATAATAACATATCGTCCGCAAAAACAAGTTTGGTTACCATAACCAAAGAAATATTCCCTAACAGAGTCAGGTGATGAAAATCCTGATGCGATTGATTACGAAAATAAAGTTGCAAAAGATCTCGGCAGAAAAATAATCGGTAAATTTACTCAGGGTGGTTCGTATGATCATAAATTACATTGTGCAAGATTAATTATGGATGATGTTGAACTCGATTTTATAATTGCTGATACAACAGAGAAAGGCACATTTATGGGTCGAAGTAATGATTATTTGTCAGACGGAACTAAATTAGGTACAATTGTGAGCGGTATTGATGGTGAGTCACCGCAATTTACTAATTTAAGATCTTCGATGCTCGCGTACGTTTCGATAAATGTATTATCAATGATAAACAGATTTCCTCTGATCGCAGTTAGAGTCGCCACGGTTTCATTTTATATAAATAAAAAATACACGGATTTGTTAAAACCATTACTTGGCGTTAATGAATCCTGGGGTGAATGGATAATAAAACACGAAAATATACTTGACTATTCTGAATCCGCCGACGTTGAAATCAAGGAAATATATTACAAGAATAATAATCAAATATCAAAATCATCGGTACCATCTGTGTATGATCTTGTGGCCAGACATAAAACCGTTTATCTCAATGGGTGTGGTGGTTCTGGTAAAACAACGCGTGTGGTTGAATTATTCCAGAATAACTGTTCAGATATGATTGTTTTGACACCTACACACAGACCCGCCAGAGAAATGAATGAACGTGGAGTAAAATCTCAAACTTATCACAGCTTTTTCAGATGGTGCGGAGACGGTATCGCTGGAAGTATTAAAAATGTTTCTTGATTGGTTATTGACAAAATTTACTGCTGTGATAATGTGTGGTGATCATGGTCAACCACCACCTTTTGTTGGACAGTCTCCGCACGAATGGTTAAAAACATTTGTAGATTATTACGAAGATATAACTGATGACCATAGAGCTATTGATGAACCATTGAAAGAATTTAAAAAGTTAATCAGACTGCAGCCAGATAGAATACAGTGTGAGATAATGCGTGAAATAATTCCAGAAACTCTTATGAATGATTTTTGGAATTTGTGGAGGCCAGTTGATTTGATAGTTGCAAGCAGAAAGACAGTTCGTGATACACTGCAAGAGAAATTATTTCTGTTACATAAAGAAAATTTTTCAAATCTACCTGTACCATTATGTTATCGCCCAGCAGATACGCGACGACAGAATATTGAAGTTGAAATTCCAGGAATTAATGAGAAACAAAATCTTCTACTAAATGATATTGTTTAAGTTCCTGTTGATGTTGTTGAAAGCGCGCTAAATATGGAAAAAAACTCCATGGACACGATTCATTCGTCACAAGGACTAACCATTTCTTTTACAAATATTTGGATTATTGATGATTGGATCGAATGGTCAAATTTAGTTTATGATGATGTAGTCGCTGACGATATCAAGTAAAATTATCTGGTTATAACCAATGTGACAAAAAAAATAAACGCGACTTTGATCTCAATGCGGAATTTATTATGACACTGAAACAACGACAGAATAATCATTGTGCAAGTTGTAACACAGTAATGTTGTAGCAGTGTTTGCATAATAATCCAAGACAGTTTACCATAGATAGAAGTAATAGTAGTCTTGGTCACACGCGCGAAAATGTGATGCTGACTTGTCTTGAGTGTAATCGCCAGTTTACAAAAGTGAACGCGGTGGTAATTGTGTGTCTTCAGGAATTACTTGTAATTGTTCGCGTACAAATCCACATTGGGAGCAGTAGAAACCAGTCTGTAGATTGCAGATCTTCTGTGGATCTAACCACGCTGGAAATTTTATGTGTGGTCACAATCCAGATAGGATAAGTTGCTCTTTTTTACCTCCTCCAAGTTCACCAGGTTCATGTAAATATCTGACAGTCACATTACCTAATACTGGTTGTTTTGAAAAGTCATGTGGTTGCATTAATGCATTAATGGGTTTCATGGCAGTTGCACGAGTAAATTCATTATTTAACGCAGCTATCACACTTGGTAATCTTGCAACCCATTCACGAGATCTCGTACCTGCCTTAACAATTTTCTTTGCATATTGATATCCAAATAATCTCTCAGCAAGTATTTGACTAAATCGTTCAAAGATTGCCTGATCGCGATGAATTGCAGTGTGTGCTCGTCTGAGTTTGACATTATGTTTTTTCATCAATGAAGATACTGCACCAAGAAATTCTTTGCCAGGATCAACCTGTAATAATTGTGGCCATCGTAGACCACCACGTTCATAAATTCGTTCAAACGAAGATGCAACTTCAGTTGCTATTTTTGCTGATAGTGGTTCTGCTTCTTTATATCTACTTGCAACATCAACGACAGCTAACGAGTATTTGTATGTGCGTGATTGACGTCATCCCATTTTAATAGTATCATATGGTAAAAACAAAATATCTGCTTGATGAACTTCATTGGGAGCGCTGACATTAAAATGCGCGTACTGAATTTTTTTAGGCGGTTATAGATAAATTTGCCATATTACCTGTCGTGCTAACCAATCTGCAGCAACAAAACGTGAAACATTTGCTGCATCAGCAAGTTTACTAATCGCTGTTCTGCCTCTCCAATATCCCCTTGGACTATAATAAACCGATTCCATTATAATAATAGTCAGTTGATTAATTACCAGCCCCTAACACCAGTTTACCTTTCATCGCAGATTTTACTAGGAAACTAGCGTGTTTTTCTCTGAGAGATTTATTCTTTATAGAATTTAACGCATGAATCAACTTCACATCTGCAATATGTCGTTGTTGTAAATCTTTACTTTTATATGCAACATCATAAATATGACACGCTTGATCAATTGCGTTTATTGGATACTCTCCAGGTCTTGGTTGGTCTCGTTCGTCAAGTCGAATATCAAGTCGGGTTCCAGGACCACAATAATTATATCCAGGGAGATGTTTCTCACCAGGGTATTTAGCCCATGGAGTTCCTGGTAATTTTCCCAGCGAAGCAGCGATATCACCACCTTTCTTCCTTTTTTGTCAGGGGAAATACATTTGTATTTTTTTGTACCACATTTCACACACTTGCCTATAAGTGCACGCTTTTTATTTTTTGTTATTATTGTTGTTAATCCAGTGGTGGGGGTGGGTGCTCTACATCTTACACAATATAAATTCATATTATTTGTCATATGGATATAATTGTCTTCTCAGCAACACGAAAGCAGGAGCCAGTCAAGCATCATCCAGCGCTACCGAATTCTATCAGGATCATAATAATTGGCCCATCTGGGTCAGGTAAGACTCAGTTGTTGCTTAATCTGATAATGAGATGGCTCAAGTGGGATAGGTTATATTTAGTGGCACCATCTGTAGATGATCAGATATGTTATGAAGTACTCAAGGATTTTAATGATAATGCAAAATTCCTTGACATAAGTCAAGGGGACGAGGACGGGAATGATATTATTGACTTTATTACCAATATTGATGAAACGCCATCTGTAGATGACCTTGATGGACAAATTAATAACCTCGTAGTATATGATGATGTGATGCTGGACAAACAATCAAATCCAGCTCGGATATTTTCCCGAGGTAGACTCAAAAATACTGACGTGATTTATGTTACCCAGCGCTATACACAAATACCTAAAGTGATCAGAGATAACTGTAATATTTTAGTTGTCTTTAGAGAAACATTCATCAGACTTGGTGTTCAGGGGACATGGACGTGATTAAATTCAAAAACTTTTTTTCAGCGGCGAAACCTACTCCACACAGATTTATCACAATAAATTTACATTATCCTAGGCCGAGGTATCGTATAGGTCTTGATAAAATCTTTGGATTAAAAAAACAGAGCAGCAGAGAGTGTGCGACCAAAAGTAAGTTGTCCGCGAGTAAACAAACACACAACGAAGGTCAAAAATGAAGTAACCCAATTGGTGGGGGTTTATATCGTTGTTGACTATTGCGACCATAATTTTGTTTTAATGAGTAACAGTCCAACCAAGTGGTCTGTTCACCCTCTCTGCTGCTATATGGATGGGAACTATGTGCATGAAGTGAGATTACTGCAGTATTAGATTGAACTGATTTCTATTTAGAATAAAAATACATACTTATTGAATGTCCCAAATTTGATTGTATAATTTCTAACACTGTGTATATGTGTGTGTCCACGTTCTGATGGTAAAGATTCTCATACAGTGTTTCTTGGAAATCAACCACAAATCGATTAGAAATGATGTGTATGTATCAAATGCATAGTAAAATAGATCTTAATTTGTTAAAATAAAAATGTCCCTGTTTTGAAGGTTTTACAAGTGTATGTGTGTGTGTGTGTCTGTGTGTGTCTGTGTGTTTCTACGATGTCTGCAGTGTGACAGTTTATAGTGATGTCCAGCACTGGGGCATCAAGCCGCAGACATGTAGCATCATGTCCCATCCAGTAATATAATCCTAACACTAAGCCAACCTGTCCTAACATTAACCTCTTAATGTTGACCGCCAAGCGAGGCAGCTGTACGAGGCGCCGTAGCGGACAAAAGCTGGTCCAATGAGAACGTTGCAGTTTAAATTTTAATGTCATATGTCGATAATTCCAGTTTCACGGGTTGAATCAAATTACTTTTCCTTAAAGTTCTATATCATTTGTCAGATCGAGGCTTTAGATTGTGTTGTTTAAATTACACAGCAGCGATTGAAATTTCAATGTCATATGTCGAGAATTCTCAATTTACGTGTTGAATCAAACTGTTTGTGTTGAAAGTTCCATTTTATATGTCGAGTATTGAGATTTCATTTGTTCAGTTACACAGCGTTTGTTGAAACTTCGATATCCAATGTCGAGGTTTTAGATTATATCTTTCGAATTACACAGCGGTTGTTGAAATGTTAATGTCATATGTCGAGAATTCCAATTTCACGTGCTGAATCAAATTGCTTGCCTTTAAAGATCCATTTTTCTTTTAGATCGAGTTTTTAGATCGTATCTGTTGAATTATACAGTAATGGCTAAAAGTTCCATTTATATTGTTGAGGTTTTAGATTGTGTCGTTTGAATTACACGGCGGTAGTTAAAATTCCAATGTCATATGAGGAGAATTCTTAATTCAGGTGTTGAATTAAACTGTTTGTGTTGAAAGTTCCATTTCATATCTCGAGCATTTTTTTTCATTTGTTGAATTACACAGCGTTGGTTGAAATTTTGATGTCCAGCTTTTAGATTATGTCCATTAAATTACACAGCGGTTGTTGAAATGTTAAAGTCATATGTCGAGAATTTCAATTTAACATGTTGATTCACATTCATTGAGCTGAAAGTTCTATTTCTTATGTCGAGATTTTAGATTGTATCTGTTGAATTACATTGTGGTGGTTGGACCTTGCATTGTGCTTGTCAGAATTGCTATTTTCATATAGTAAAATGTTATGTTTTTATTAAAACATACATTACACGATGAAAATACTACCTTTAACAATTCAAAATAATATCGAGTAGAAAGATGTATCATTCGTGTATTCAGTTGTGAGGCACCATTACGTTTTATGCATTTACAGTTTGAAAGTTACCATTCACAGGTTGAGAATTACTATGAATTTCCTCGCTAGAGATCGCACTGTAAAACGGCGCGTATTATTTTTAAACTAGGACTCTGCTTGTCGTTCTCGCTTGTTTCTTTTGTCATGATGCGCGTAAATACGAGTACATCTCTGATGAAGTATTGATCTTACTCCTCTTTTGACAAACAGTAGTAATGTGCTGCATGACTTAATTATATCTATTTTAATGACATTAAAATTCTTGCAATTAAGCTGATAAACAAGGAGTCTAAGCGTGAACCCTAAGTTCGGTGACATTCTAACGAATCTAGCAGCCGACACGAATGGATTGGATTCAGCTGCTAGCTTGTTTGATGATGGCCGAAGGGCAGTAGAGTCAAGCATCAACAGATTAGATCGGTCGTCTGCAAGCTCTAGAGCCGCAAGACCCACCACAGTTGAAGACGAAGTGATGAGTCTCTGTACGTGAAAGATACACGCGCGTGTTGCAGCTGAACTTCTGAAGTGTACGCAAATTTTTGTTTGAAGATTAGTATTCGGATAGAATTCGAATATTTGTCAATGTTAATAAAGTTATAAAATAATTTTTTTTAAAACTAGTTTTGTATTCTTTTGAGTGGCTCTCCCCCTCCACACTTGTCCCTGCCAAGACATACTGATATGGCTGCTAATGACGTCATTTGGGAACTATCTATGAGTGCAAGGGACAGTTTTTGTGCACAAATTTAATGTTGCATACACCTGCCTAATATAAAATTTATAAAAAATAAAATACATGAGTGAGGTCAAAAGGTCCATATTTTTGGATATGTATAATAAAGCAAAACATAAGAATATCACTATATATACTTAAAATGTAGTCCTGCAGCTCACTAGTTACAGTTTCTTCAACAAAGAGCAGTAAGATAACTAATTTAAGTAGATATTTCATTGTATTGTCACTCATCAAAATCAATCAACGGGAATCTTCCATATCTAAAAATAACGCGGTTCTTTTAGCGAGAGCAACCTCTAGCGAAGAAGTTTCTAGTAATTCTCGAACCATGAATGATAAGTTTCAAACTGTAAATGCATAAAATGTATTGGTACCTCATAATTGAATACACAAATGATACATATTAACACCTGACATTATTTTGAACTGTTACAGTAAACATTCTTATCGTGAAATGTAACGATTAAGTATTTCACTATATAAAAACAGCAAATCTGACAAAGCAAACTAAAACGTCCAGCCACCGCTGTGTAATTCAGCCGATACAATCTAACAACTCCACATACGAAATGGAACTTTCAGCACAATGAATGTGATTCAAGATGTGCAGCATTAAAATTTCAATCACCGCTGTATACTTCAACAGCTAAAATCTAAAAACTCGACATTGGACATCGAACTTTCAATCGACGCTGTGTAATTCATCTAAATACTCGACATATGAAATTAAACTTCCAAGCACCGCTGTACAATTCAACAGATTAAATTTAAAATCTCGACCAGACAACGGAATTTTACGAAAAACCATTTTGATTCAACATGTGAAATTTGATTTCTCGATATACCATACTGAAATTTCAAATGCAACGTTCTCATTGGACCAGCTTAGATAAAATCTTTAAAAAATCAGCATTTGATATCCAAATTTCAACCAACGCTGTATAATTCAACAGTTGAAATCTAAATATTCGACGCATCAAATGGAACCTTTAACACAAACAGTTAGGTTCGACATGTGAACTTGTAATTCTAGACATAGGAGATTGAAATTTCAACCACTGCTGCACAATTCAACATATAAAATCTAAAATCTCGACCTAGACGATGGAACTTTAAAGATACGCAATTTGATTCAAGATTGAAATTGGAATTCTCGACATATGACATCAAAACTTGAACTGCAACGTTCGCATTGGACCAGCTATTGTCCGCTTCGGCGCCTCAGACTAGTACCATTTTTGTAAGTCTTTGGTATGACTTGGCCGGGGTTGGAACTCGCGACCTCCCACATCCGAGGCTTATTAGTTGAATAAATAAAACCAATGTCAAAATAGTATGAATGACACAATAAAAATATATTGACACTGACAGAGGCCAGAATCCATTCTTTTAGCGTCAGACCGTTTTATCTTCTGATTGATAATGTAACATTTAATGTATATTCTATATATTGACTCATCAAACACTGAGAAAAAAGTAACAACGAATTAGAGTCTAGTGTTTGCAGTCCTGGTGAATTCATATGGGGAGAACTATGCTGTATTTAGCCAGGAAATGATTAGTATTTTTATATGTATAGAAATACATATTGTATATCTCTGTATGCATGTCTGTACATGTTTATATTGGTGTATGCATGTCTGTACATATGGTTTATATTTGTGATTGCAAACATACATAGATGCATACAACGTTATGGGGGGCCCCGAATGGCCGAGTGAACTAAAGTGCTCACCGTTATGGATCACTGCCATCTCACCTCTGTCTGCTTGGGTTCGAGCCACGGGTTCGGTCAATGTTGGTACGTGAGAAAGCTTGCTCGTAGCTTCCCTTACGTCGGTGGTTCTTTCCGGGCTTTTATACTGGCCGCCATGTACAGCCTGTCTTGTGCTGAAAAATGGTATAACAACAACAAAGTTATGGACATTCAATTCTCTTAGACAAAGCATAGCTGTGGTTACATCGACACTGTCCGGTAAAATAGCGACTTTCCATAAGGTGTACAAAAATGCCATATATGTACTAGAAGCATAGAAACTGCTTCGATATAGGAGTTATATTAAACATTTCAGACAAAGAAATTTTCGTACTTGGTGGAAAAATGAAAAATTAAATTGGTAAAAATGAAATTTTTAAAGCGGTCATTTTTTTAATAGTTTTGTCGTCTGTTTCAGTAGATGATTTTAAAACTTCTTCATCTGGACGTATTTCTTTTTCGAGAACAAAAAAGCGTCAAATTGGTAATCGGATAAAGTACATCATTAATCCTAACAGAACAAATGATGTTTTTTGTGGGGGTTTTTAAGATAACAGTTTGGCAAGTCCATGATAGCGAAAACCTTTAATCACCAGAATGGGGGACAAAGAGAATTCATACTATTCACGCATGTGGTAATTTGGTTCCAATATTACTGAACACCTCAACGTCTCCCCAATTTGCCTGAGGCTTCGGTTGCAGTTGGGAAAATTAGCTGCTCTTAAAAATTATATCGTCGTTCTAATACATTGAGCTCATAGTGAGTCGTGTATATTGTACTCCGTTGCATAACCAAGAGGACACACAAATAGTCATCTTCCGTCTGTATATACACAAACTTGTGAAGACTGAAGAATCCACTTTTTCTTCTCGATTTTAACCATTTTTTCTCTCCAACAATAGCTCGAAAGAGTTTGCTGCCTATATTTACGACGGATAAAGCCCTTGGTCAGCTTATAATATGCATTCTATTTCTTTTAAACGCTGTGGCATTGACGTTTTTGTTTGTTAACTTTTAACCATACATGCCGTGAAGTTTTATCGAGCGCAATGGATGAGTTATGTGGTCAGCAAATATATAAGTCACTGATTTGTGGCCCTGAATTAAATAAAATATATCCATGCGGCTTGTAAATGGTTGTTATCTACATAGCCTCGTCCTCGGTCCATATGTAGCTACCCGCACATGTAACTTTATGTAAAAGAAGGACAGGGTAACAGTCACTATTATTCGATTAGATCTGCAACTGCTATGAAGTTGAAGCATGATCTCCCCAAGATTTCGAATGCTTTCTGTAATCTCAGTCATTTTAAAGAGTTACTGTCCTTGACTGGCATGACACTGTTACATGATGCGCCCTTTGGTGTATGTGGACAACAGTATTATTAATGACAAATTAAATATAAAACTGAGAATATCCCTATTTGGATTCATTTTTTCGAGTTCTTTTTCAGAAATTTACAGACTTTGAATATATAACTTCCAAATTAATAATGATTCGTTGCCATCCATTTTACTAGATCAAACTCGGACATAAATCTCTATATCGTTAAGGCTACTGTATGAGAGATATTGAGAAGTCTCCATTTGAGAAGACATTTTGTAAGTTTAAGCGAATTTGTAGTCTGATGGACATTATTAAGTGTAATGACTAATAAATCATAATTAAGATTATTATGAATGTGATTGTGTAATAAAGAGAAAAAAAACAAATGTTCAGACATACCGTCATGCTGACAAAGTTTGAAGCAATTGCATTCTATGCTGAATGCGAACGTATACGCCAGTAATTTTTCAGGTAAACGCAACATTAGTCAAAATAGAACAAGCAAGGAGTATATGACGCATTCAAAAAATCTGAACACTAATTGGCAACAGGCATTCGTTCTCTCAGTGTTGGGCAGGTATCATTCGTTTCGAAGTGTTATCGTAATCCACTTTATTGTATTTGATTAGACACAGTAACATTTATTGTATTAATATTGATTCATCCGTTTAAAAAGTGGATTTATTTTTTATGATTATTAGTTATACCACGCTTTACATTTATAGATATGAGGATAGAACAAAACACTGTTGCACAAATTTGTTTTTAGTCACGCGAATACTTTAATTAAGATCATTCCGATTAAACATTCAAGCCACTTCGGCTATCTCTGCGAGACAACAACAACACTCGGATGTATGTTGGCGTAGTAATTTACAGAAAAAGCATACATTTTATTTTCCGGAAACTTCTTCGCAAAAAAAAGGAAACCGCAATCTATTTGGACCACCTGAACTGTTTCTGTGATTGAGCTGACAATAGGATTGACTGAGAATTTACGAATAAAACAAATTAGTTTGAATCATTTGCAGCTTCTCGGTAATCCTTGTTTCGTAAATAACCGGGGTAGTCCGAATGTCAACTATCGACATACATTCAAGATTCGAGCCGCAGGATTGACCGAGAAGCTGCGAAGGAGCGCTTGAACACTTGATAAATAGATGTCACATGCCTGTCAGATTTTGATATTGTTACTGCATTAGACGATGTTTGTTCGCACCATTTCGACTGAAACTTTTACGAATGAAATTTTGGCATCCAGGAAGGAAAACTTAATTATTCTTATCTTGTCCCTGACTTTCAGAAAGACTGGCACAGATGCTACCTTGACATGTTAGGTCAGATTATAGTTAATATGCGAAGCTTGAGATGCCACGTGCTTCATACGAATCTTAACATGTTTATCCAATAGCTGTCGTCATAACTGAAACATGTCTTGACATCAGAAATTACCAATCAAATCTATTGAAATATATTGCAAAGAGAAGCAGTCGTATTTTAAAGAAAACAGTGAAATAAATAGTTAATAACTAATATTGGCCACACAATGACTTAAATATGAAAGCTCGCCAGAAGATATATCTTGTTACACTAGCGAGTATTTCGCGCCAGATTGCTGCGGTAATATGTGCCAACATTTCACTCAGACTTTGTACTTTAATATGATAAGAAACTGTAAAGTTTTACTAGTTCTTCTGATATTTCTAGGCTGATTCCCTCCGTCCAAAGCTACAAGATTATTTTCCGATTCTTCGGTACTTCCCGTCATTTTATCCTGCTCTGTCCTCGTCTTCAGTACGCACAAACTTAAACCATCATTAAAACCCTTTGTTTCTTCCTGGTTCTATGGTTGTCTTCAGCTTGAAGAACACCTCCAGCTTACATATACTCAGCTAAGAGTACCTGTCATAAAATGCTTGAACTTGTTCAGTTAAGACAAGATAGACAAAATTTAAATTTCAAAGCTAGGAGTATTTTTTTAAAAGAGATTTTTCATATGGAACACATAGACTTTTTCTTGAGATTACTGGCCCAACATTAATGGATCCAAAGCTAAAGACAGAATCAAGCTTTTCAGAAGTCTCGTTGGCTCTCTCTCTCTCTCTCTCTCTCTCTCTCTCTCTGGGGGGGGGGGGAACGTTGGCTACTTTTTGGAATCTTTGGTGGGCGGAATACTTGTAGACCAACTAGACGCTTACTGCAGTCTAATACTGGCCACATCTCTTGACGGGGGCGCAGCAGCCACCATGCTTATACCCTGAGTCATGGTCATCAATCTGCTATGGCTTGCATGTTGTCTGCAAGGTGTTTACGAAGGATCCATTAACATTGGTAAGAATCTAGTGATAAGGATCTTTTGTTATTGCTTTTATGTCGACATATAAAAAGATGAGTAGAGTGATGCACACATCCATGCATTCATTTACATACATATGTACAAACATACATATGATTTCAAATAGATGGTTCAAACGTTTATGTGCTCTGTAAGTCTACCTATTTAACTATATTTTTGTCTGACTACATGTCTATCTCTCTGCCAACCTGCTTGATCACTTTTAGATTTTTGTTTCTATTAAAGCACACACTATTACAGAATTTTTAAAACCATTACAAGCCATAAAACCTTATTAATATTAAAGTGAACATCAGCAAAGTTCTTTTACTTGAAGGCATGGTGTTCGAAACAAGTATTTAAATAATTTTCTGAGCTGTATGTCATTAACAAAATATTTCGCACAAGACCGCAACTGTTGCATATTTTAATGTTCTATGCCTCTTTTCTCCTTTTTCAGCTGGCCAAGAAATGACCCTGGACCTGTGGTTGAAATACGCAACGTCACCCATGCATATCTTACACACTGGGTATGGAATAGGCAGCTTCATTGTGTCTCTCGTTTGCAGTCCCTTTCTGGCTGTGTTTCATGTAGAATATGTCCTAAATGCCACGGTTGACTCTAGTTCAAACTCCTCTTTACACATATTTGAATTTGACCAGTCCTGGTTCTCCTAGCTGGACCTTGACTTAAACAGTACAACGATCAAACCGCGTGCAGCTGCACATTATGCACACAATGATACATTGACAGGGAATAGAATATGTTTACACGATAATAGCCATTCTCGTGACATGTGTATCTTCCGTCTTCTACGTTTATCACTGCACAGGACAAAAACAAAGGCAAGAAAGAAAAGGAGACACAGGAAAGGCCCTGACTAGAAAGGTGAAGGAAATGATCCATCCCGCAACTTGTGCTGGTGGGAAGCTAGTGTACTGCTTGCAGATCTTCTTCTGTCTATTTATGTACTTTTTCAGTGTAATAGGAGTAGAACAAATTTGTGGAAAGTTCATCCGCGCCTATTCCGTTGATGTGATAGGTTTCACTAACGATGATGGCTCTTTTCTGAATACATCTTTCTGGATCAGCTACGTTTGAGACCGGAGGTAGTTTGGTTTCCTCAACAGTCTTCGCTTGGTATGGACCTACTCGTCCTCTAACAATGTGGATTTTGACCCAGCCATTAGCTTTCTTTTTATTGCCATTAGTTCCGTCTGGAATCGGTTTGGCGAACTTTCACGTCGAAATGACCGATGTAGCTATCACTTTCATAACAGCAGGTGGATCAGCAGGGGCTGTGTTGTAGCTCTGGGTTATCGGTTACCTCTACGATAATTTTACGCCAAAGGCTTTCTTCTGTATGATACTGGGGTCTGTGATTTGTTTTTACGATATTGATGAGCATCATCGGTGGCAAACTTGGAGGCCGGTTTAATCAAGAACTGGAAACAGACGTCAAGCCAGATTATGCAAAGAAGAGGGAAGTTAAAGCAGACAATGATGACAATAAAAAGAAAGATACGGAGAACGGAACTGTTGACATGAACAGCAAGAGGAATATAGTAAAAACAAAGATACGAGAAGAATCTTTATCATTGACACGGACAAGGGAAAAGAAGACACGAGATTATAGACTATACGTATTTTTAAAGCTCTTTATAACGTGTCTCTACAATGGTACGAAGTGTTGCCATTTTGAAATTGTGTGCTTTTGCAACATCATCTCCGTGTCATCTTGACTGTACAAATTCCCTAGATGCAAAAACTGGATATAAGAATAAATCAAGTCGTCCTAAATGTATGAACTGCTTGATCTTAGCTCATCTGCATAGTAACACCAATCTCCTTCCTATTTACGATCATTGCTGGTGGCATTCACACGCGACAGTTAGTTGGATAATTGAAGGCTAGTTAGTTGGATAATATCTTACTTTTTTGGAACAATATTTTCAATGTATTTATATGGAACTCCACAACCGGAGAAAGTGTATGTAACGAAGACATGTGTCTAAATAATTTATTTTTTTAAATTGTGTTATGATGTAGTAAAACCTCGGGCTTCCTTGAAGATTTTTCACATTCTGTTGAAATAATATATACATGCTTCTGTATTTGTGGACACAGAACTTCGATTCTCATATTGTGATATAATTTTAGAAGCGCAAATTCTGATGTCTTTTTGTGTTCCTAACATTTGGCATTTTGTTCCGAAACTGTCTGTTCTTCTGTTCTTTTGATATGAGCGATAACGACAAGTTTTCGAGGTACTATGGGGGAAAAACTCATTGTTATCAATTACTTTTCTAAATTCAAGGAAGTGTTTGCTTCCTTCGTTTTGTATAAAGCAGCTTGTTCACTACTTTCTTTTCTGTGACGTTAAAGTTGATAATTCCAGTTTTATTTCCATAATATTTATGGTTAAACCTTCAGAGATATTTCCGACCAAAATGATGGGGTGTTTTTATAACATCACTTTGAAAGTGTCGGCATAGTGAAATCAGTCATCCAGAAAGGTAAGTTACAATAACAAAGTACAACGGAGAAACTTATGTATGTGGTGTTTGTGTGGGTTTCAACTGAATTCCAAATGCAGTGGTGAAGAATAAATGGGGATCACATTTTTTACGGCTATTGCAAAATGTTTTGCATAGATGGAATTCAACTTTCGTAATGACATTGCAATTCCAGTCAGTATAGTTATATTACGAAAATGGTTATACCAATCTTACGATTCACTTTAGATAGAGCCAGCCACGATTTATGAACATTCGCATCGATGGTATCAATCCATCCGTAACATAAATATCCGATTTGTACTTACGTAGAAGGACTTAAGGTATTATCTGCACTACAGAAGTACAAATGTTCAACAGATTCAATCTTAATTGTTAATTCACTTGTGCCAATGTACATTATTCGACACCTATGTATGCAGTTTGTCTTCTCGAACACTACGTGGAAGCGGAGCAGCCGAGAAAAGTGGTCAGTTACTTGGACTCAGAGTTGGAAGGTCAACGGTTGGAGGTACATTGTCGATATTTGTTACTTTATGTTAGCAACATGTACATTAAGGCACCTGTATTGCTGCTATCACCATCTCGTATTGTACGTATCACTATCTTATTAAAAAAGTTACTCATCCATTAATGAAACTATTAATAAATTGCACCAATTAAAAGAGTAAGTGCCTATTAGTAGAACTGTTGAATGAACATGCTCAATTGCAGCTAATACAAAAATCCCCGGCCAGTCAAACTCAAGAATCCACAAGTTGGTTCTTAAAGAAAAGAATAGGCAATTTGCATGCCTTAAAAGGTTGTGGTAGATAGTTTACACAAAGCAAAATACATCTTCTCGACAAATTTTAGACCTCAATTTTAGCAGTCTCCGTTGGCACCATATCAGGATCCTACGCAATGTTAAAACTCTAAAATTCATATATAGATAGAATGCCGAAGGAAATACTATACATTATGGACTTTCTACAAAACATTAAACAAGAAATATGTACACAATTAAAAAGGCTTAGGTAACCTCGGACATAGGCAAAGTAACAGTAACAGTTTAAACAATTCATCGATAGACATTTTAAAATGTGTCCCTATCCTATTAATCTACTATTTTGTGGGCAGCAATGTGCAATATGAAACTATTATAGCCGTGTCTAATGACGTGTGACACATTGTATGAAACTATTATAACCGTGTCTAATGACGTGTGAAACGTTATATGAAACTATTATAACCGCATTTAATGATGTGTGTTGCGTTATATGAAACTATTACAACTCTAGTCTAATGATACCTGACAAGTTATATAAAACTATTAAAACTCTGTCTAATGATGCGTGATAAGTTACATGAAACTATTAAAACCATGTCTCATGATGCATTAAAAGTTATGTGATACCATTAAAACTGTGTCTGATGCATGATAATTTATTATTTACTGGCTGTTTTTGTTGTTTGTGTTTTATTTTTTGTTTCGGACAAAACATAAAATCTAAGGGCTGCCGTTTTAAAACTTGCAAGACATTTATTTGCCACTAAACAGCCCCAGGCACAAGCATCTAAGTACACATTCTGGATATGTTAAATGTCCGGACATGACATTAGTAGGTACAGTTAACAGTGTTCTAACAAATGAATATAGTTCTAAAGATTTGAAGGCAAAGTCATAAACTATTATAAATGCAATGGAACCTTTATGTGATATCCGGACAATAATCAAGGATGGTACTTTTTACAAAGTGTCATTTTTGGAACGGTGGGGAACATAAGTTTGACCTATATCTAATTGTTGTCTTGTTTATAAGAGATACTAAAAGTTATTGTAGGTCCGTTATTAGGTAAACCTAAGAACAAAGAAAATTATCAGGATCTAATGTAATTTACCGACAGATTACGAAGAAGATAAGATTGTCAACTTTTGTTTATTTGCTTTCAGCGTTAACTCGTTGCTAGAGCGTTAACTAGTTGCTAGAGCGTTAACTCGTTGCTAGAACGTTAACTAGTTGCTAGAGCGTTAACTCGTTGCTAGAGCGTTAACTCGTTGCTGAAGCGTTAATTAGTTGCTGGAGCGTTAACTCGTTGCTAGAGCGTTAACTAGTTGCTATTTACCTACCTATAGATAATCAACCTGGAAAATACTTTGCTGTTAACACAGAAAGCATCTGCATGACTGGGAAATACACTGGTAACGCGAAACCGATGTATCTAGTCCGTGTAAAAGACTACTACTTCTGGCGAACATGATTCAAGAGATACGGAATTTGTAAACGAACTATTAGCCTTTTGCATTAAGAAGGATAACAACTCTTTACCATTTAGAGGAGACAGAATCTTCTAAAATAGCATCTACACAGTAATAAGAAAGACACTAAAGACGTTATTCAGCTGCAAAACATTCAGCAACATTTCAAAGAACAAAATCTGGAGAGAATTAATATAAACAAGGAATAAGCTCTAAAATACACTCACACAGAAGAGATGGATGAGATTGCAGACAAGAATTCATGAATAATTTGGATGATCAAAAAAGGATAAGCGTAATAGTTTTTCTAGTGGATTTATTTTCTTCACCATCAAGGATGGCATGATTTATTTTGCAAACGGAAAAATGGAAGGTTGAAAAGATTTCTTCTGGACCTTAGTAAGGTTCCTAACTTAAAGCATGCAACAGATTTCGATGGTTACAAGACGTTCTATTTACCCGAATACTGTAGGGATGGGATAACATGTTGCGTTAAACGTGATTTGCATTGGCAAGAGCTGTCCTCCTTTCAAACTATCGGTTATGGAACATACAATGGGCATAGATGCAATAAGTTCGAACTTTTTGGGATGAACAGGGATCTAACATCAATCGAATAGAAGGAAGAAATAGAGTAATTGCAAGGAGAATATACGTATTTAAGACTAAATAAATCTACGTAAAATTAACACTCGTTATTATATAAACTGGAATTAACAAAAGAAAGTGTTTACACAGTGGAGGCTGTAAAAGACGTATCATACAAAGGTAACAAAACGTTCCATATCAGAATTATCTGGAGAGTTGGAATATTCGTCTCGAGTGGGATATATTGAAAATAAACACAAAAACTGAAGTTAAGTCTAGATTTAAAGCAGTTATGATAAAAGCTATACCAACAACAACAATGCTGAAATATGCTTTCATATCATGCAATACTTAAGGATTAGGGAACGATAGTTTTGGAATATAAAGACCATGCCTGTCGTGTACAGTTGGAAGGTAAATATAGACCAAATTACAGTTGTTATTCCTCGAAAATGAAGTTGGTAGGGGATATAGTATTTTGGCCGCTCCTTCATGTGTATTATCGCATGTTCGTATCTTCGTTCGTTTATTATGCTTTCAATATATTGGAACCTATTTCATCTACAAGAAATTTTGTATAGATAGTTCCCGATCGAAACGCCTGTGGGCATTTACAACTTTTGGTCCGCCATCTTAACGGTCAAGTGCTTGATAACAACAAGGATAACACGCTTCATATAATTTATCTATATTTATTTAGTTTACTCTGCCAGTTTAATCATGGTAAATACATGCTGTGTTGTTGGCTGTCATAATCGATCAGGTCGTGATAATAAATCGTTTTATTCCATCCCGTCTGTGATAAAAAATCAAGGAAAAGACTCGACAGTTGAGTGAAGTACTCCAAACCCTCTGGTTAGCTCGACTGAACAGGTCCAACTTTGTGCACACCAAGCATTCCAAAATATGTTCTGACAATTTTATATCTGGTAAGTTTACAATCTTCTTTTCCATTTTAATGTACATCGGTGTGGTAGGTTTCAATGTCCATCAGCCTAGTCCGTTTTGATATATATCATTGTAGTCCGTTTTGGTGTATATCAGTGTAGTCCGTTTTAATGTACATCAATATAAACAATGTTGCTAATGTCACAAAGTGATGTATACATGTATAAGAAAGTGTTGTTATGGTACATATGCATATACAATGAACGTACTAATTATCAGGGGTATTACTGACCTATTTCGGATGGTCGTCACTTATTTTTTAAGCTAGAAAGTTGAGGGGCTTTTTGAAGTAATTATATATGCAGTGTCAATATGTTGCTTCTAACTGCCTGGATATTGTAAAAGATCTTCATTGTGTTTGGTCACTCATGATCTGTAGCAATTCATTATGTCTGATCTCATTTCTCAGGGAATTAAAAATGGGCAACCATTCAGAGATGGAGACAGAAGCTGAAGGAAGGGAGCCGGGTTGGTACTTGTGTACTGTTTGAACATATCTTGTTCCTAATTCTGGAAAATGTATTGCAACTACATTTCTGATCTCGTCATATTCTGAGTAATGCTAACTAATATTTAATGTCATTTTTTTTCGTATGGTGCCTGAAACAATTGCACTCGGGTTTGATTATTCCCTAATATGCTTTCAGGTAAGCCTGCTGTGCTTTACGATGAAACAAACCCCAACTGTGCACCCTCAGATCATCTTGGATACACAAATGCTACACACACACATGTGCAATGATCGGTACAACAGAATGGCAAAGCGCAAAAAAAAAAAAAGAAAGAGGTTTATGATGCTGCACAGGCTTTGCTTAACTTGTCATCACAAGTTCAAGAGGAAAATGTTGAATCTGACGATATTTCAGTCGTTTCTGGTAACAATTGTCAAGTTAAGTACAAGTTCTATTTAATGGGTAAACTGGAAAATAATTTTGGAAATTCTCATGATGAAAATACCTTGGATGTAAACAAGATTAGTAAATTAACAATTGATGAACTGAGCAGATTAACATTAGAGAACTTTGAACTGAGACAGCAGAAATCTGCAACTGAATTTACTGAAGAGTCCTTCATTGGAAATGATGAAAATGTGAAATATTATACTGGTTTACCAACATCTGCAGTCTTAATGGCTGTGTACAAATTAGTGGAAGGTTACATCAATGACTCCTCAAAATGTTGTTTGTCAAAATTTCAAAATTTATTCTTGTGTTAATGAAGTTGAGACTGGACATACCATTACATGACTTAGCATCCAGATTCAATGTTTCTAAAACAACTGTTTCAAGAGTGTTTCTTTCATTGATAAGTGTCACAATTGCAATTCTTAATTTTCTGACCAGGCAGGAAAGAGCTCCGGAAAAAGATGCCCATAGAATTTAGGAACTCATTTGGCTCAAACGCTGCTGTTCATATTAATCTCTGAATTTGAAAACTGCTATAGTTTGAGGCATCCAGACCTAAACCACTCTTTGCAGTTAGCTTGTGCTTTTGTAGCCATTTAAACATGAATACATTCTTCTTTAGATACACTGATATTTGCTGCAATTTGCTCACAGTGTAATAACAATTCTTCTTTTCCCATGCCGAATCAGTCTTGGTCCTCTAAGTCATTAAGTATAGCTGGGTATTTTTCATCTAAAGATGAAAGGACATAATCATGAGAATGGTTTGGTATTAAAGATAAAATCCCTGGCTTTTTACTTGACAGTGCAATCTCTTTAAAAAATGTACAAATTTCATCAGATGTGGTAGGAGGTGTTGCAAACTGTATTGTCATTTTTAGAGTTTTTGATGTATATAGTTCAACTTGAATAGATGTACACATATTAATTTTGTCATCAAGCATCTTCTTTTTAGTATTTGCACCAGTAAAATCAATTTCTTGATCCCGCTTTTGTTAAATTTTATGCATAGCAGATGATAGCAACCAATACGCTTTGTTGTCTGTCACAGTGGCAGAATTTTTAAAAATTCACGGTGGCCTCTATTGCAAAAGCTGAGCACCTAGATGATTGCATACCTCTCCTAAACCCGCCATACAATTGCAATGAGCAGCCATAACTGATCTATTTGACAACGCAATTATCCATGGCTGAAGTGGAGTAGCATTCATTCTCTGTGAATGTTTGACCTGCGAAACAGACGTGTACATTTTTACATTTTTAACATTATTTTCAAAATTAATCAATATCAATAAGGGTATGATATTGTATGTTTTATATCTACATGAGTAATTTAAAATACATGTACACATATGCATAAATGCCCATCTCAACAAATATTACATTAATTATGGGATGCTGGCATATAATATTTAATGCATTTTACCTAATGTTTCATCATTGTATTTTGTAATTTCATGTCGGTATCATCTTAAAATTGCTCACAAGAAAGGAATAAATGGGCACAAAAAGATATGACAACCATCGTTGTATTAAACAGCAGCTGCTTCATAACTGACACAACAGTATTAAAATGCATATTCATTTATGATACCCAAATGTAATTCAAGATAAGTAACGGGAATGTATATACAAACACGAAAATTTTGTACTTACACGTCCAGTTACGAGGAAGTGCCCATTGTCAACTCGTTGTCGCATGTCTGTTACCCATCCACAAACAAAATAATTGTAGGACTCCAAGGATTTATAGGCTTTTAAATCTTCTAAATTGCATGCACTTTTCTCTGTGATCAGATAATTTACAATATTGGGGTATGAAATATTCGGCAAATCTGCAACATCACTTCCCCTTTCGGACAATGGAATTTTGTACGAGTTCTTTCTTCATAAACTGATTTTTTTTCTACGTATCTTCTCCTTGTTTGCGAGTCTAAGGTATCTATATAATCAATTCCGTTTATCCCTTCTTTCGATTTTTCGCATTTAAGAAACGGCCATAATTAACTATAATTACTACTCTTCATATATACAAGCAAGCGTGCCCATAAAGATGGCGGAATACCGATGTATACCGATTGTGATGACGTCATGCGCAACCCACATCTTTGGAGGCACCTCAAGAAGAGTAACTCAGCCATAGTAGTATAAGTAGTTGATGATCCTCTCTCAGAGACCCCCCTGCCCCCCAAAACGTTGTATGTTAACATTTTTGTCAGCAGTCCTTTTTAGCTCAAAATGATGGCTTTTACATGATCAGGCTTTTTCTAACACATTTTCTGACAAAAATATGTTTTGGAGGCAGGGAGGGTCTCTGAGATAGGATACATCAACTACTTATACTACTATAACAGTCTTTCATGCTTATTAGTCAAAATGTTATATTAAACGAATGAAATATTATATATATAATATCATACTCAATCAGACATATTGGATTTGATCTAACAAATAGATTTTGTAAAAGATTTAATTCGATCAAAGCAGCGTCAGCATATACTGGTATAAAACCTAAAATAATAAGCGATTGTATTAAAAAAGTGGGCTATCATATATCGTCGAAATATGGGTCAGTATGGTTATTCGCGACTGAAAATGATATGAGAATAGCGGGTTGGGCAGATGATGTGATGACATTTATCGATAACATGGTCGATATATTATTTGATAAGCTATAAATATTATAAAAAATATATTTTTACAAAACATATATACATATATACAACTCCATATGAACTCCCAGCTTGTCATATAACATGCTAGCAAGTTCAGGAGCATTCTGAATTAATCCCCATGTGATCCCCTAAGGTGCCAAACAACATCTTAGTAGGACCAGAGGAAATTCCGAAAGACGAAACACAAACCCCAGGTGATCCCCTAAGGTGTCAAACAACATCTTAGTAGGACCAGAGGTCACATATAAACTGATTGATGAACAATGATTATATATTTTTATGGTCATGTGATGTTGATTTTTGCAGACGGCACATTTTGACCTATGTGATCCCCCCGGTTGCCTTTTGACATCCGAGCAAGTTCAGAGGTCACATATAAACTGATTGATGAACAATGATTATATATTTTTATGGTTATGATGTTGATTTTTTGCAGACGGCACATTTTGACCTTTGTGAACCCCCCGGTTGTCTTCTGACATCCGAGCAAGATCAGAGGTCACATATAAACTTAATTAATGTATGATGATATAATATAATGATGATATAATGATGATATAATGATATGATATTATGATGATATGATGATGATGATGGCCTTTTCTCTATTTGTGAATATATAAACTAGCACACCCACCCCCAAATATCAAATCCGTAGGGGTGCAAAACTGACACCTACTACGTGTTGACACGTGGGTAGATATACTAATTTCTATTCACAAATAGACTGGGGCTGGCCAAGGCCCCCAATAGATTATAAATCTTGGCCTAAAATCGCCCCCGCAGACAATTTGCCTTTCTCGGGTTTCGAACCATGGGCGCCAGGACGAGAGTTTCTACGCGCTAGCAATGAGCTATCGAACCATTACATAAATATATTGAATTAGTTAATATATACTTAACAAAAACAGCATTACATTTTCTGATTATGAAAACATGTAATTTTGCATTATATTTTCTGTTTTAAAAAACGATATATTATAAATAATA
>JAECUM010009209.1:0-18589 GCA_016617855.1 Megalonaias nervosa
ATATAACTGTGGTGAATCCCTCAGTGTATCTGAGTAGATGTTCATGCCATTTGATACATTTAGCAGCTAAAAAGGGGGCTGATATGCTGCCTATTAGTTTTGATGACTTATTAGTGGACATATATTATTTGGATTAAAGTGTGAATAGACAAATGAAACTGAAAGATCTTCAGACTCTTTGTGGGAAAGAGCAAAGAAAAATATTGAAGCACTGTGTAACAAGATGGTTGTCTCTTGGTGAAGGTATAAAGAGACTGTTGGAACAGTGGGAACCCTTACAAATATATTTTGGTAAAGAAACCAAGAAACAAGAGGTTAAAGGCAAAAGAGCTAAAGCCAAAAGCAGGATGTCAGAGAAGGTGTCTAGTTCCAAGGATAAAGTTCCACACGTATCTAGTAATAAAGACGGAAATAACAACAGTGAAGGTACATGCCGTAAAGCTTTGAGCTGTGATAAATCTAGAAGTCAGGCTAGTACTACCCTCAAGTCAGCCTCAGCGGTAAAGACTGAGAAAATAAAACCCAAGATAGGTTCCTTAGAGAAAGCTAAATCACAGAAATCGGATAAAAAGGCTCTGTCTAGATGTCCGACACCATTGGTTAGAAATGACCTGAAAGACAGTAAAAAAAATCAGTTACAGAGGAAAAAGTTATGAGTGTATGCAAGGCTTTGCAGTCCCGGAGGGCGAAGATTTATTGCTTATTTCTAGACCACATAATTCCATTATTTAACAAGTACAACTTAATCATGCAACAGGAGGAGCCTATGATCCACAAACTTAGAGAAAACATGCTTGAATTATTAAAGCAGTTGCTGATCAGATTTGTAAAGGCTACATAAATTTCACAAGCTAGGGATCTTACTGATATCGATTATCATGACTGCAGGGGTCAAGCTAGACTTGAATTTTAGGGAGAAGTGACTTCTCATTTTAGACAGAACAGGGAGAAGTGAGAGCTCAACAGGGAGAAGTGGACGCGAAGCAAGAATATATATATATATATATATATATATATATATATATATATATATATATATATATATATTATGTGTGTTTACTTAATTGAATTATGCCCTCTGTTTTCCAGTATACATATTTGCAATTTAACATTGGATTTAAGCAATACTCTATTTTCAGGTAGAACACTTTCTGAGTTATTTTGGCCATATGATTCTAAAAGAGAATAGAAACCACATTGTAACACATTATTGTAATTGCAAGTTAGTAAAAAAGCTTAATCAACTACCCTTAATTAATTTTTAAAAAATATTTATATACCTTCTAAAAGTTCACAATAATGGCACTTTCCAAGATTTTTAAAAGCTTTTGAAACAACCCCCGTACTATGTACATGAGGGCAAATGCACACGTGTCTTAAGATTATACTGTTCGTCCTCATTTCCTTGTTGGTTATAAAACATTACCGTAACTATTCATACATAACACGCTAAAATGCATAAGATTACAGACATGGCTCCTTTATAGTCGGTATATAAACTAAACCATTGTTTCCAACCAAATCAACAAATACGTTGAGTGCATCTGTTTTTAGAAGGAGGGGTTTTCGTAATGTAATCCCATTATATAGCTTCATTACAGCGGCCCATAATGATAGGATTGCAAACTTATGGTTTATTTATTTGTCTGTGTACTTGTTGCAAGTTTAGGCACTGGTTAAAAAGTATCTGCTTCGCTGCTTTTTTTCCGTATTTTCACAGACACGAGTTGGACCTTGCAACGCTTATCACGAATTCCACAGCATAACACTGTCTGACCTATATAATTGCAATTTAAATTTAAATCTTAAAAATAGCATAATACCTAGGCTTTGCTTCCTATGAATTGTATATTTTTCTGAATATATTTGCCCGATGGTTTAAGAAAACAATCTAATAAACTGGTAGGCCTACTTCTCAGACATAGCGATGTCCGCCATTATTTCCCCGTTACTGATTCACTTAAGTTTCAAACTAGTTTTATGACGAAATAATGTACAAGAGACAGTTAAAATATCCAGAACACCGAATCTGGTCTTAAAACACAAATTGCTATTTACATTCTATTGTTACATTTTCGAAATACAAGTTTGTATGTTTTTATCATCAAAGGATAACATGGGGAAATCGAGCTGTGATAGTTGCTAACTTACTCGGGAAAGGGTTAATGGTCAATCAGCTATCAAAACACATGCCTGTGAATGTGCAAGAGTTTGTTTGTCAGCGTAATTGATATCAAAACTAGGCCGATGAATACATTTCGCTACAGATCAATACATGTACTGGAATTAACTTGGCTAGATCGAGGGGTCATCTCAAAAAATATTTTCAGTCGACGTACTCGAATAAAAATCACAGGGCGAAGTCATTTTCGCTTTCCTAACAGAAGAAGGCGAAGTGTATTTTTTTTAGGCGACTTTGTCGCCCACTTCGCCTGGTAGCGTGACCCCTGGACTGTAAGAAACAAAAGTCAGATGACACACTTATAATAGGTTCAGAAACAAGAAAATACTTGGCTGAAAGGAAGCTGTATGAAAGTAGCCTTTGTCAGTTCTATAAAAATTTAGGGGACTATTATACAACTGTTTGTGATTACATTGTTAAGAGGTTTCCCTTGAATAATGAACTTCGGAAACACAGTGCAGTTGCTGATGTGTCAAAAAGGATGATGAGTGATTTTAGCAGTGTGATGTATTTCCCATCAAAATTTATGTGTATGGAACCCAAAGAAACCAACTGGCGAGACAACTTGGAAGCAGAGTTTTTGATTACCAAGTATATGAATTGAATCCTGAGATCTTAAACACTAAATGAGTTAACAAGCGATGGGATCTTATTAGTAAACTCAAGGATGCTAATGGCCAGTTCAAATAAAAACTGTTGTCCAGCATCATGAAGAATGTACTTATTGTTCCTCATTCAAATGCAGGTTGTGAGAGGGTGTTCTCATTTGTTGCAAAAAACACTCAAAATCGAGATCAACTATGTCAGTTGATGCCTTGGAAGCAATACTGGTTATGAAAGTGAAGGGGGGAGAATGCTTCAAAATGGAGTTTGACCAGAAGTTTCTTAGAAAGTGCAAAAGTACCATGTAGCAGTCACATCAGTATTGTAAGTTGCAAGATAGATATAAACTGTAATGGTTATTAAAATTTTACTTGTTGCCAGTACTTAATAGTTTTTACACCTTACTGAAAATTGGTCCAACTTAATGAAAAATTTCGACCGACTTACTGAGAATTTCTCTTTAGGGTTGGCAGGTCTGCAGTTGCACTGTACCATCTTGGAAATTTTAAAAGCAAATGAAGATTGTTATTATAACCAATGACTAGTTTTCTTTGGTACATTCACTAAAATTTGTTCACAGAAGAGCACAGTACAATGAGCAGCAATAATATTTGAATAATCAAATTTGATATTCAAAGAACAATTTCTAAATTTATGTAAAAGCGTGTTTGAGTACACCAAAATCTATGCTGTCTCGTCATATCTTCATCATCTGACTGATTGGATTTTAAAACATGATCCAAATACGTTTAACTGTTGACATATGTAAGATCATGGCCATTAAGGTGTACAGAGGGAGAAGATGGTAATTTGAAAGATGTTGACTGAAAGACCATGCATACTGATTTTTGTGTATTCATGATCTCATTCTCAAATCTGTAATGTTCACATATCTTCAATAATTTCCTTAAATCTGCAATAGAAAGACTTATCAATGACATATCATTATCAAAAATAAAATGGTTAAGAAATAACACATTTGGTGTCAAATGTAACCCCACATGACACTGACCCAGCTTACAGTTTAATGTGTATATGTATATATTCAATAACAAAGGTAAAAGAACACCATCCTTGCCTCGCCTCCTTGGTTACTTGGAAGGATCTGGATACTACACTTCCCAATGCACATATTACAAACGTTTGCCATGCCAGTTAACTAGAGTATGAACCATGTAGATGGGTATTTGAATGTCAAACAACTTTTTAAAGAATGTCCTATGATTGACCATTACTGGCATCTAGAAAAAGATCGAAACGCAGGGATACCATGTTCTACATAATAGCTGATAGTTTTGTCAAAGGCATAGAGGCATAAGCACAATAAGCAATGGCAAGGGTACAATAGCATACACAGTATTAATTGTCTTTAACAATACTTTTTTTAACCCATGATAGCAAAAATATTTTTATTTGCTTTCATTGTGAATATATTTAATAAGAATGATTTATATTTGCAAAATATTATTCTGTTGTTAACCTGGGCATATTTTTACCTGGGTATAATACACTCTTGCTTGTTTTGCACCATACACCATGTTGTGTGTATATTACTGGTACCTTGGAACAGTTGGTTGTTACCTTTCTCTCGCACACATGCACTCTCTTTCTGATTTTGTTGAATTCCAGTTTTCAGTTTGATAATGTATTGAAACCCTTGAGGACAACCAAACACAATTCGTTTATGTAATATTCACATCAATGAAAAATGTGGCAATGTTTTATCTGACATAAGTGATATTTATAAAATAAAATGGTTAAGAAATAACACATTTGGTGTCAAATGTAACCCCACATGACACTGACCCAGCTTACAATTTAACATGTATATGTATATATTCAATAACAAAGGTAAAAGAACACCATCCTTGCCTCGCCTCCTTGGTTACTTGGAAGGGTCTGGATACTACACTTCCCAATGCACATATTACAAATGTTTGCCATGCCAGTTAACTAGAGTATGAACTATGTGGATGGGTATTTGAATGTCAAGTAACCTTTTAAAGAGTGTCCTATGATTGACCATTACTGGCATCTTAAAAAAGATCGAAATGCAGGGATACCATGTTCTACATAATAGCTGACAGTTTTGTTAAAGGCATAGAGGCATAAGCACAATAAGCAATGGCAAGGGTACAATAGCATACACAGTATTAATTGTCTTTAACAATATTTTTTGTACCCCATGATAACAAAAATATTTTTATTTGCTTTCATTGTGAATATATTTAATAAGAATGATTTATATTTGCAAAATATTATTCTGTTGTTAACCTGGGCGTATTTTTACCTGGGTATAATACACTCTTGCTTGTTTTGCACCATACACCATGTTATGTGTATATTGTTGGTGATTGAAGCAATTGGTTGTTATCTCTCTCTCACACATATGCACTCTCTGATTTTGTTGAATCCAGTTTTCAGTTTGATAATATATTGAAACCCTCGAGGACAACCAAACATAATTCATTTATGTAATATTCACATCAATGAACGATGTGGCAATGTTTTATCAGACATAAGTGATACATGCAATGGATATATATACTGCATCACTGGACCATGCACATTTTTGGACAGGGGATATGTATGTGTCTTTTGCACATAAATTGCTTTTAAATAACGACTGGGGACAGCATATTTAATATAATTTGTTTCATTTCCGTAAGTTTTTGGGACACATGATCTCTGTGCAAAAGAAAGTTGAACCATTTGTTATGGGACAGGAAAAAAAAAAATTATTCATTTATCTTTGTCTCAAGACATACAATAAATATGGTATCAAAGATGGTCACAAAGAAATGACATTACTGCAGAAATATCTAGGCCTCCTAGTTTTTAGGAAAATATGTCCTAGCTGCCACAGTGCACAATAAAGTCTTGGAAAATTTTGCTTTGGGAATAATTTATTAAGTCCAATTTATTACAGATATTTTAAATTATTTCTTTTTTTTTAGCAGTTATGAAAAGGAGTTGTGTCATTTGTGGTGATCCAAAATGAGATCTGCTTATTCTTATGTTTGTTTCTGTTTTGGGGGATTTAATGCCATTTTTTTTCAGCACATGATAGGTTATACATGGATGCCAGTATATCTTGTGGAGGAAGAATCTGGGAAGAACAGCTGAGCCTTGGGAAGCAATTGTTTTTTCATGTACCCACATTGGCCAAGCCTCAGCAGAGACTTGAATCCAGGTAGAGAGAGATGAGATTTGAGTGATCTGTAAAGGTGAGCACCTTAGACCATTCTGCCACTCGGGGATCCTGCTTATATTACAATCTGATCAAGGCTATATGTACAATGTAAAAGAAGCTCAACAATCTTTAGCTTGTTTATGTTAAAAGACCTGCCAACTTTTACGATTTTGCTGTAAGTCTGTGGAAATGACCCTGAAAATATGGACTTGTGGAATTAAAGCACAAATTACAGAAATATTATAATTTATTGTTGTGGGAAAATCCAGATACTGGTTTGTCCATGTTTTGATTAGACTGGGGTTTCATATTAGATTTAGTGGAATTGGTTGTGGAACCAGACTAACTTAACCAGAGTACCTAAGGTTCTTTAAACTGCATGTATTTTGTGATAAAAATTTGTCTGCATGATCTAGCTGTTGCTTACTTTTTTAAAAATGGTATCCAACAAGCTACAAGTCAGGGCAAATTTTTTTTTATTAAATTTAAATAGTACAGAAGAATAAAAGGGAAAATTCAGATTCTTGAAGAGGAAAGTAGGCATAGCAACATTTAAGTTTAGTGGACATTATGTGTTGATTGTGGCACATGCAGGAAAGATGAATGCCATCACTAAGGTCTACGTGAAATTATTTTTTTAAAAGGATTATGGCAAGTTGAAAGATAACAAGAAGCCATTGAGCTCTGTTGTGCTTGGAACTGCCATTTGTGAAGCTGTATTGGAGGTAATTAAGGTTTAGGTATATTTTACAAACTTTTTGAGTTCAACACAATATTTGCATTTGCTGCTTCAGTCTTGAATCACACTTCTGGACCTTTAAATGCATGTGTTCCAGCTTGACAATAGCAGTACATATTTGTTACACCTTACTTTACACCTTACTGAGAACTGATCCAACTTAAGGAAAAAAATCAACTGTCATACTGAGGTCTTGCTAGGTTTGGCAGGTCTGTGTGAACATACTGTACAATTTGATAACTCAAACATCACTCAGATACTTTATATCACAGATAGTCTGTCACTCAGATACTTTATATCACAGATAGTCTGTCACTCAGATACTTTATATCACAGATAGTCTGTCACTCAGATACTTTATATCACAGATACTCTGTCACTCAGATACTTTTTTAACATAGATACTCTGTCACTCAGATACTACACATTGCTCAGATACTCTGTTACACTATATCAGATATGCCATATCAGTCAGATGCATCACATAAATCATATACTCCATGTCAACCAGATACTTTCATTTCACTTTGTATTGCTCAAATAATGTATGGTGGCGCTCTACAGTTTTGTATTTAGCATAGGGTTAGAATTTTAAAGAAAAAGAATTTCCCCGGGTTTCCTCACTAGTTATACTGGCTATTTAAAAAAGACTTTGTATATCTTAGGTATTGTTCAAAGAACCTTTAATTCCCTTTATTTTGGTGTATGATTGATGGGTGTAATATGGGTTATAGAGTATACAGCTTGGCCCTACTACAGATGTGCACCTTTCAAAAGAGTGCTAGCTCCACTTGCTCATTTTCACTTCCCGAACTTCAGAGGTAAATTGTAAAAAAAAAGAGCCGATAACTTTTTTTGCATTTTATACATTTGGTAATTCATTCATTGCACTTTCAGAAGCTGGTATTGTCTAGTCTGGCAAAATTCATTTTCCCTATTTTAATAGCCGCCAAGGATAGTGTACTTTAGACAAATTCAGGTTGAGTTTTGGAGCACAAGGGAGCAGTCATTTTAGTTAGCAGTGTGCTAAGATCATTTACAATTTCCAAAAGTACAATATCCAAAAAAATGTCAGCCACATTACATGAAAGTAGCATAGAGGTATGCCAACATTCTCACCACTCTGCATGTTTTAAATGCAAACAACTTCACCTTACATACATCACTCTCTCAAAAGTACATAATAACTGGTGAGCACCACCTTAAAGAGCATATAGGTATTATTATTGTATGATTTAATTTTGATTGTATGGCTGAAATATTTAAGTCACAAGCATCAAAACAGTCCTTTTGAATAACTGTCCTGTATTTCCCCCCTCAGAACAGCATTTATTAGAGTCAGAGTCTTAAACAGGTACAGCCCCCCCCCCACCTTATGATAAAAAGTGAGCTATTTTAAAACTGCGCATTGCATTTTGTCAACATAGCAACCAGTGTTATGCTGAAAGACAGGAACATGAAACTAGCCTTATTTATTCCTGAGATGTCAACAATAAATTTTACAGTTTGAAAAGGGATGAAACAGGTGAGGTTCATAAAGGTCAAAGGTCAAAGGGTGAAATATTAACTTATTGTTTAATATGGAAGAAAGCAAATTTGCTTTGTCATCATTTATTTTTTAATATCATTGCAAATAAATGAAAAGAAACATTTTCACTATATATTTCTTTTACTTAATGCAACAGTTTTCAATTTAAGTTGACTTTATTCCTATATTCTAAGACTTCTAATTTCCCCATAATTAAGGTCACTACTCACACAAGCATGCCTCATGGCAAATTATGTAAGCTAGAGCAAAATAAGCATAATTAGCTTATTTTCATGAATAAAATCAATGTTAATGTACCATTTTATTCAGAACATCATACATAATAATATGAAAATAAGAAAAATAATTGCATAAATTTTTATATTTGTTTTAAGGTGGCGCTCTACAGTTTCCTATTTAGCATAGGGTTAGAATTTTAAAGAAAAAAGAATTTCCCCTGGTTTCCTCACTAGTTATACTGGCTATTTAAAAAAGACTTTGTATATCTTAGGTATTGTTCAAAGAACCTTTAATTCCCTTTATTTTGGTGTATGATTGATGGGTGTAATATGGGTTATATAGTATACAGCTTGGCCCTACTACAGATGTGCACCTTTCAAAAGAGTGCTAGCTCCACTTGCTCATTTTCACTTCCCGAACTTCAGAGGTAAATTGTAAAAAAAAGAGCCGAGAACTTTTTTTGCATTTTATACATTTGGTAATTCATTCATTGCACTTTCAGAAGCTGGTATTGTCTAGTCTGGCAAAATTCATTTTCCCTATTTTAATAGCTGCCAAGGATAGTGCACTTTAGACAAATTCAGGTTGAGTTTTGGAGCACAAAGGAGCAGTCATTTTAGTTAGCAGTGTGCTAAGATCATTTACAATTTCCAAAAGTACAATATCCAAAGAAATGTCAGCCACATTACATGAAAGTAGCATGGAGGTATGCCAACATTCTCACCACTCTGCATGTTTTAAATGCAAACAACTTCACCTTACATACATCACTCTCTCAAAAGTACATAATAACTGGTGAGCGCCACCTTAAAGAGAATATAGGTATTATTATTGTATGATTTAATTTTGATTGTATGGCTGAAATATTTAAGTCGCAAGCATCAAAACAGTCCTTTTGAATAACTGTCCTGTATTTCCCCCCTCAGAACAGCATTTTTTACAGTCCGAGTCTTAAACAGGTACAGCCCCCCCCCCACCTTATGATACAAAGTGAGCTATTTTAAAACTGTGCATTGCATTTTGTCAACATAGCAACCAGTGTTATGCTGAAAGACAGGAACATGAAACTAGCCATATTTATTCCTGAGATGTCAACAATAAATTTTACAGGTTGAAAAGGGATGGAACAGGTGAGGTTCATAAAGGTCAAAGGTCAAAGGGTGAAATATTAACTTATTGTTTAATATGGAAGAAAGCAAATTTGCTTTGTCATCATTTATTTTTAATATCATTGCAAATAAATGAAAAGAAACATTTTCACTATATATTTCTTTTACTTAATGCAACAGTTTTCAATTTAAGTTGACTTTATTCCTATATTCTAAGACTTCTAATTTCCCCATAATTAAGGTCACTACTCACACAAACATGCCTCATGGCAAATTATGTAGGCTAGAGCAAAATAAGCATAATTAGCTTATTTTCATGAATAAAATCAATGTTAATGTACCATTTTATTCAGAATATCATACATAATAATATGAAAATAAGAAAAATAATTGCATACATTTTTATATTTGTTTTAAGGTGGCGCTCTACAGTTTCATATTTAGCATAGGGTTAGAATTTTAAAGAAGAAGAATTTCCCCGGGTTTCCTCACTAGTTATACTGGCTATTTAAAAAAGACTTTGTATATCTTAGGTATTGTTCAAAGAACCTTTTAATTCCCTTTATTTTGGTGTATGATTGATGGGTGTAATATGGGTTATAGAGTATACAGCTTGGCCTTACTCCAGATGTGCACCTTTCAAAAGTGTGCTAGCTCCACTTGCTCATTTTCACTTCCCGAACTTCAGAGGTAAATTGTAAAAAAAAGAGCCGATAACTTTTTTTGCATTTTATATATTTGGTAATTCATTCGTTGCACTTTCAGAAGCTGGTATTGTCTAGTCTGGCAAAATTCATTTCCCCTATTTTAATAGCTGCTAAGGATAGCGTACTATAGACTAATTCAGGCTGATTTTTTTGGAGCACAAGGGAGCAGTCATTTTAGTTAGCAGTGTGCTAAGATCATTTACAATTTCCAAAAGTACAATATCCAAAGAAATGTCAGCCACATTACATGAAAGTAGCATAGAGGTATGCCAACATTCTCACCACTCTGCATGTTTTAAGTGCAAACAACTTCACCTTACATACATCACTCTCTCAAAAGTACATAATAACTGGTGAGCGCCACCTAAAGAGAATACTGCACACTAATTTCATGGGCTTATCTGGACCAATCAGAATCACATAAAGTGATATGTTCACATGTTATAGTATCAAAAATATGAAACACCAAAAACTATAGGCAAAGTGTACCGATTATGTGATAATAGAAGTTAAGACGAGTCGTGAAAAAATTACGGGAACATATGGATATAATCTTTGACTGTTTGTACATGTAATGTAATTTAACAATCTTGCATTTCTGTAAAAAAATAAAATATGCGAACGGGTAACGGGCATTTGTATGTTCGAGGGGACATCTCAAAGTGTATGCTGCTTGGAGCGACTAAAATCAGCGGCTAGCTACAAAGAAAATTTGAAGTAGCCGTAAATGAATTGAGGGCTGGTGGGTCCAACATTTAACAATATAACGCTGCTTGAACGCCCCCCTCCCCCCATCTAGTCCTAAAATGTAAAACATCGACCCTCATATTTATGTTTTGGGGTCAAGCACCAAAACAATAATATGTGATACGTTTTAAGTTGTACGACTAGGTTCAGGGCAAGTAGAATATTCAGGTCAAGTAGATTATCAAAAACGGCTTGAATGGCAACTATTTTCAATTGCAACGACCCCTAAAACATAAATATAAGGGCCGATGTTTTACATTGTAGGACTACTCCCATCCCTCATGCAATTCATTGATGGACACTCCTATAATATTCTTTGTAAACAAAATATAACTTACAAGATGTGAAAACATCGTTAAACATTTTGGCGCCAAGAGCATTACATTAATAGTCTATCTAATATATCAAAGCATTTAAAAGTTGATAAGTTTACCACATTTTGATTTGAATTTAACACAAGTTTGGTTGACACGAGTCTGAATCTTAATAACTAAGATGCTGCAAAAATTGACAAATTATTGTGACTGAATTACTGTGTGAACACTATCATGCACATATAATAATTTCAGCACCAATATTACTGGAGAACAAATTGATTTGACAATGAACATTGTGAAATTCTTCAAGTATTGTTGAAATTTTGTTATTTTTTCAATGAATTTTTTTAAATAAATGAACAACTTTGCAATATATTGTGATAATAAGGTCCACCAGGACAAGTTTTATATGAGAGTACAACGCATTTTTTGCCACCTGGACACCCAGATCAGAGGCACTGCCCCTTGACACCCTATTTGGGGAGGACCCCCAAATCTTCCTGCACAATTTTTTGGATGGAGGACCAAAATCATGTCAGCTTTGTGATAGCTGAAAAGATTTAATGAAACTCTGCCCATATATATATATATATATATATATATATATATATATATATATATATATATATATATATATATATCATAGATGGTGAGCAGCAGAGGAGGGGGAATCCGACCCCAAAAAAAATGTCGGCCGATTTTTTTGGGGAGCCCCTCATCAAGGCCACGTTTTGCAAAATGGGGGGCAAAATAATGTTGTTTTAGCCACGCAGTGTTGACTCATTAAACTATCCCAAGGCCAATCCGAGGCTTGTATACACGAATAAACTACCGAGTGGGGTGGAGGGGGGGGGGTCAGACCACACAAAAAAATGGCGGCCGGCAAATTTATCTGACCTAAAATAAAATAGCAAAAGGGAGTTCCGGCGAACAGGCTGAATGTCGTTGGATATCTCATAAATCTTGTGTAGCAGAGAGATTGAAAGGATTTTATCATAAGGGAGACCTCCCCCTTTATCAACGAGAAAAGGAGGAGGAAGAAATCGTCATAGGTCAGTATTTATCTAAACTTCAATATCTGTCTCTCTTTCTTCCTGCTCCACTTTCTTATAGCTCTACTGAAATCAACATCTTTGACAGATGTCACCTCTAATTGTATAAGCATTAATCTGTTAATTAATTCTGAGCATACTCTGCTCCTTTTCTTTGTATCAATATTGTTCTCTGCTTCTTTCTGAAGGGGCATATACATAGCTAGCTTTGTCACCTTGAATACGTTGGGAAAAATGATAATTGTGGCTGTTATTTACAATTTTCTAGAGATCACGGATATTTACTTTTGGATACATCTGCTCCAAAATAGGATTTTTCACTAACATAAACTTCCTTTCTTAAATCAGTAGTTTACTGACTACTATGCCAAATTTCTTATCTATTCCATAATGCTGTATAAGGGTATTTAGTTCATCAATGCTTGTGCAGACAGAGGTATTAAAATAAATATCTTTACTTCTTAATTGCATTTTTTAACTCTTATTTTATTCAATTTATCTTAACCCTGATATGGATACATGTATATGGTTTTGTAGCATATGATCCGCAGGGCGAATTTGATTCCTTGATTAAAAATGAAAATTGCATTATACTTTTAAATTGTCTGTATTTTAATTAGACTTAGTATTCTGCCCTTTGTACATTTAATTTCGAAACATCACTGAAAGGGTCATGCTGTCTATTTTTTGTCCATCCTGCATATTCATCTGCCTCGTATTTAACACACTTTCCCAGCTGCAATAATCTGATATACTTCATAACTTAACAATTATTGTCATCATCACTATCATCAGCAAGTATTTGCCGAACGAAATCGTAATGAACCAAGCCGGGAATCAGTCATTTTGGGTTTTCAAGGTAGCCCTATTATAAAAACGCATTTGTAAGATTTTCTTCGTGAATGGTTCAAACTACGCCATAATTTCATTCCTGGGCACGTTGTTCTAATCAAATTTATTTTCACAGCCATTGATGTCGTGCTTGAAGAACCCAGATGTGGAACAATTGCTACCTGAGAAACAAATGTCTCAACAAGAGCGGATAAATAAAAATTGTATACTTCGCTGAGCACATTTTCATGTGGGACTTTCAACGAATTTGCGGGAGTTTTCGCATTTCACTGTTCTCCAAACCCCGGTCAAGTCACACCAAAGACATATAAAACTGGTACTGCCGCTCAGCATTAAGAGATTAGTGTTACGACTTGTCAGCCTGGTGTAAGGATAATGTGTCTGGGATGGACATCATGTTACGTCTGCGGCATGATGCCCCAGTGCTAGACATCACTATAAACTGCCACACTGCAGACATCGTAGCGATATGACTCAAAAATTCTAAAGCTACTTTAAAAACCAAACCACGCAAGCACACACACACAAGTAAGTTTCATAAAACTAGGTTATCACAATACACCACAATTTCTTGTTTGCTTAAAAGTAACAAATTTTGTTATAAATTATAACTCTACGTTAACAAAATATATACCAAATTTATATTCTCTGTATTAAACTTGGTAAAATGAATATATTGTTTATACAGTCAGCTTGGATTTTTTGTGATCCAGATTTCCTCACCGCCTAGGTTGATGAAATCGAGTTGGAAATGCAATCCTCCAGTTAAATGGAAATTTTAAGATTGTATAGTTGCAAAAGAAACTAAGAGTTGCAAAAGCGGATTAGTGTTTATCACCCATATAAACAGTGTGTATTTATCAAAACATAATAGTGATCGTAGATACTTGATGGCTTATTATTACATATCTGAAGTCACTGCTGATCAAAGGTTTAAATGCAGATGTGCTAGGACGATGCAATGTCATGGAACAAACGGTGTGAAACAAAATTAAACACAAAGTATTTGGACCAAACATCAGAGATTATCAGAAAGAAATTGACAAGAAATAATGGTATGAAAAGCAGAGATAACAAAGCTGCAAAGGAATTACCAAAACTAATAGTGGCAGACAAGAATCGAAAGAGTACATTTGTTATTGTTGTTTGAAGTATGAATCTTTTTGGAAATAAATGGACTTGCATTGATTTATTAACCAGCCTTGCACCATACCATTAGTAGGTGACACTGACGACATCTCTCCCCACAAAAAAAAAAAAAAAAAAAAAAAAAAAAAAAAAAAAAAAAAAAAAAAAAAAAAAAAAAAAAAACAAAAACAAAAACGGGAAGAATCAAACGGCGTGTATGTATGGTCATATGTAATTTTGTCTGATTGAAAAGAAACCATTTAAGTATAACATATTCACATGTGAAAAGTTTTACTGAAGGTGCACACTGTTCTTTCCATTTGCTATTGAACTCAGCTGAGGTCTCTACGGCGTCAGTCATCCTCTTTATAAGTTACAAAAAGTACAGTAAATTACTTGAAATGACCAGGAGTTACAGTCATAATTTACTACCTGCATAAATGTTTCTGAAAGTAAGCCCAAAATTCATTAAGTTGATTGTGCAAACCCCTCCCCCCAAAAAAAACAAATGAAAGAAACAAGCAGCAACCAACTTAAGTCCCTGTTTCATTGACATTATGTCCTTTTTAGACATGTCAGTAGCTTTTAGTTATTCAAAGCGTTTTCTACGTTATTCTGGGTTGAAAAAATCAAAAGAAGCACAAGAAATAATATCTATATAATGATTTCTTTCAATCTTCGTTAAATCTACCCCTTTATTAAAGAAAGTCAATTGTTGGAGGACCAATCATTTTCAACATTTGTTTGGATGTTTTGATTTCATGTCTGTAAAATTCAAACTTTTCCTAACGAAGATACCCAGAAATGTTCATGATTCGGATATCTATGGTTTAATGGATACATTTGCAGATTCATTTTTTCCCTCTAGTTTTCAAAATAGCATTCATTTTGTTCCCTTCAGTTCGTCGTGTAAACACTTCTGTTGTACACATTTTATAAAGTTGTCAGTCAGTGCCGGTGTTGTTAAAATAAATTTAAAAAAGCTGAGACCAGTGAAATGTTGTAAATGTTTAATTAATAATGGTGATTGTGCCATATACAGTCAATTAACATTAATAAAAATAAAACTTTTGATGTACAAATAATCGAAAAATACAATGTTATGAATTCAACAAAAACAAGTTTCCAAAACTTAACAAATGTGAACAATTTAAATAAACGTGCAAGGTTGAATCCATGTGTCTGTTAAATTAATGGTATTAATTTATAATTTGTTCGCTGAATGTTGAAATTCTTATCCATATTCCTTTTGCTTGACTGGTATTTACCACATTTTTTAAAATCATATTTGCAAAAGAAATATAAAATTTATTTTTCTCAACGATGAAATATATAAAATACCACTAACGGAAAGTCTAAACATTTTTCATAATCTAACATGCTTTTAGAATTTACCGATGATACATTGGTTTCAGGATTTAAATATTTCTGGGATTCTGATTAAGATACTTTTTATTTCCATGCACTGGAACATTTATTTTGTATTCAGAATATTCACCGTTATCTAAACTGTGGGTATCAATGTTTTGAAGGAAACGGGTATCAATGCTTTGAAGGAAACGGGTATCAATGCTTTGAAGGAAACGGGTATCAATGCTTTGAAGGAAACGGGTATCAATGCTTTGAAGCAAACGGGTATCAATGCTTTGAAGGAAACGGGATCAATGCTTTGAAGGAAACGGGTATCAATGCTTTGAAGGAAACGTGCACCAAATAACTTCACATCATCCGCTCTTCGATGACTCGAACTCTAGCTCAAAGGTAACAAACTAATTTGAATATTTTTTTTCTAGAAATTTGGTCTAAAAAGAAGTTTTAAATAAGAACAGATTTCTCGGTATTCAAACAATGGTAATAAAAAAATTTCGTAAAAACTTTTGACCGGTATATTGGTCACACCAACATCAATAAAACAACTCATGAACTTCTAAATAACCAGAATTTTAACAAAGAAAGATTTTTTAAAATGGGACATTTTATTTTACAAGTACATTTGGGTAATTATTTAAATCCAGAAACAGAAAAGACTCAAAAAGAAGTCTGAACGTCAAAAGTTTATAGTTTTACTGTTGATATCTAGACTACAGTGAGGTGAACATACCTTTTAATGAATATGCACAATAATTTACCTTCATCTTCAAATTTGTTCGTAAGATCTAATGTATAAAATCTTTTACATTTCCCTAGAACCTTCATCACCAAAATGGTTAAATTTAATTTTGAAGAACAAAACAAGTTTTTAATTTCTTTTTCTTGAAATGATGAATTTTCAGTCATCAAACGATAGGAATTTCAACACAAAATTTAAAAAGTTTACAAAACAGCTGTTGATAGATGATGTTCGTGGGTGTTAGCAAAGAACTGGTCATCCATATATGGGATTAAACTTGACAGGATCATTAACTGATTAATTGAACCATTAACTTATTAAGCTACATCTATCATTCCACATGACTAGTCCCTTACCAAAAACAAACGAAACAAACAAATATAAAATTCTGAGAAAAAATAGTGTTCATGAACATAGGATGTGCAAATATATTTTCTGTCTAAAATATACATAATTCTTAGGACTAGAAAATAAAGCGAATATCAAAAGCTGATTGTAACTATTTGTGAAAAGCCTGAGGGACTAAAACTGATTATCATTCTATACTGCCCAATTATATGAACAACCAATGACTTCCTTCACGAAATACTGAATTTCACCATAAAGCAAATACTTAAAACCGAAAATTGTACCCCCCCCAAAAAAAATCAAAATAACAAAAATTAAGCAACGATTTCTAATTCGAACCAAACAATATTGGGTGGGGTGGGGATGGCAAGGAGTTTTCACTGATAGAAGAATGAATGCCATCATGTTGCATGAGGGATCACCAGCTTGGGATTAAAACTGGCTTTCATCATATTTTGTTCATTGACTTGATCAACCAACAACTTCCCTGATGAACTGGTGGCTACTATGATAATTAGTTTTAAAAAATCAAAACTTTAATCTCCAAAAATTAAAATTTATAATTCAAAAAATGCGGCCCTGTGGGTGGGGGTACTGTACATTTCCCTATACTCTGTCTTCCTTTTCACACTAACTTTATAATGAAATAACAATTTAGTAATTGATGTCAAAAGTTTAAGGTAACTTGTCGAAACATTTTATATTTTCTTAAATTACACTCAGTATTTCTAGCAATACATTTTAAATGATTGAAATCTAATTCTAAAATTGTACAAAAGAATTATAATAAAGACCATGTTTCGTATTAAGTATTAACCTGAATACATGAAATTATTTTTTTATTTTTAGTAATCCTTCACACCAAAAAAACTCATTTATGCATCAGAATAAACTGATGTAAATGTGATGAAAGTTTTTATAACAAGAAGTAAATGAAAGAAGACAAAATAAAGATAAATACCAAATTAGATTCAAACATAATTTCGTACACAGAAATCAAAGTACAAAAATAACGAGAGATTTGAACGGCTGGAATCATTTGACGACAAATGGTAAACGAAATTTATATCAATCAGTTTTTAATAAGACAACCAAAATATGAAAAAAGATTTATAGCTGATATTGAAAACAAAACTATATTAAAATTAACAAACATTTCAATACTTTAATATTCGTACAAATGGATGAATGAAAAATCTGAAAAACAAAGAGAATACAATTATTGAATAATTTTCATTCATATCATATAAAATGAGAAATGGCCAAATAGAAAGAAAAAGCCAATATTCAGTGAAGTTCAAAAATATGCAAAGAATATTACAATTGAGAAGATGACAAAATGTGTGGAATAAATTTGCTAAAGAATTCATGTCACTTCAAAGGTTACTAAAAAAAATTTCTTTAACATACTAGAGACTTGATGTATGTTAGTACTAAAATTACTTCAATGATATGTCAATGATTGAAAAGAAACACCATTTCCCACATTTTGAAAATCTTTCCCCAGCATGTAATGAGTAGATGTGTCTTTGAAATTAAGACCATCCTACTTGTTTAACTCTAAAAGATGATAAAAGCACTATCATTATCATACAATCATTTAAAAAGTTGTTTATCAATTGACATTGTTTCTTTTTCGTAATTGATAAACATTACGTTTTCTTTAATTTACTTGTTTTGATTTGAAAACTTGAAGATTTTGTTCCCCGTATACTTACAAATAATTGGATAGGA
>JAECUM010009210.1:0-58277 GCA_016617855.1 Megalonaias nervosa
CTTATTATAGTGAGAAATTAAATGAACGTTTATTTAAGACAAAATAATGCGATCCCCATATAATTTGCTATTACTCTACACAGTACATTCTAATTCGTTCTAAATTAGCAATATGTATACTACTTCCATTGAAAGAGTTGGCATCTTTTATACAATAGCTCTAGATCAAAAGAACCGCGGTGTTACAGTATTTAGCATGACAGACTCAGAATTAGTTCATTGCTGGTTCAAATCCGCTTTAGAACAGACTGGGGACAATAAATAAACATCTGTCAGATACAAAAGAATGAGAAAATATAAACTATATTTAAAAATTGAAGACATAAACAATCCTGGTGGGGATTTATTAGCATAGTTTATATGAATAAACTTGCAAAGTTTATAACTTATTGCTGATATAAAAGGCACAATGAAACAATGAAAGCTATCAATCTCAATTTCAGATGCTAACAGATATTTATCATCATAACAGGCGATATAAAAAGTCGTTTGATTTGAGCTTGCAAGCGGACAAATATTAATGTAATTGATGCAACATTTTTACGAGGGAATTGTTGTACATTCCCTAATGGTTCATAAATTGACATTCCATCTCATGCTTTGAATAAAAGTATAACTCAATCAACATTATCCATTGTTTTATGTCGTGAAACAATCTACAAATTGTTTTTGATCGTGAATAGAATGAGCAGTTTGTCGTCCCTTTCAGGTATGATAGATGTGGAACGGCAACTAATTCCCATTACACTATCAGTCATTGTCATTATTTTATATGCTGTAAATAAAGGATTAACGTCCTTTGATCGCGTAAATGAGGGAACAAATTATCGGTCTTTCTAAACTAGAATGTAAAAGAGGTACTTAAAGCGTGGTTTACAAGAACCATTCTATTCCGACTTAAACACTGAAACATTGTCACTACCATTATATTCAGTTGTTTGTAAATCAAACAGATCAAGTCAAGGCGTTTAATACCAAGTCATGCTAAAAATAATCATAAGTTATCCTTTAAAAGCATTAAGATCATCTGCTAAAATCTCCATACAATATTTGATTTGAAGCGATGAGTTTCATTATTTGTGTAAAACGTGATATGCCTGAATCCAACGTTCAGACAAAAAAACCAACCTGGCATTTAATGTGCCTGCTCTGAAATAAACACACTTGTTTTATAATTGCTACAAATTTCTACGGAAAAGCTGCTTAACTTCCGAAAAAAAAATGAAATTGCTAATTCATAAAAACTTTAGGTGAAAAAGCCTAAAGTGAAAACAAATAGCTAATAAAGAAATAAAGAGAAAAAAGAACCAAGAAAAATAATTAGAGCCAGCCTCATTTAAAGTAGCAGCAGAGAGGGTGGACCCTACAACTTTTTCCGAGGGTCCGTTAGCAAAAATAAAGGTTCCTACGAAGGGCTAAAAATAAGGTCAATAACGCTAAACCGAATCAGCTAGCCGAATATATTTCTTTGTTGCGGTAAACAGGCCACAATAACGAAATCGACGGGGTTAGTTTGTTTTTGTTACTCGTTCGTTGACCTATTTTTTTTTTCAAATTTTAGGCGTGTTTTGTTTGCGTCTCACACTCATTTTTTGTCAGTCCACCCTCTCTGCTGCTGTGGTTTTTATCCAAATATTGTATCAAGTCCGTTACGATATCTCGATCTCGGATCATGTAAATTTATTGTTATAAAACCAAACGGGTTAGCTTGTGCTTTTGAAAATAAGTTTTTGAACTTAATCGTATCCATGTCCCCTGAACACCAAGTATAATAAATATTTTGCAGCGTATGATTATCAACTCCGTTAAACACAATTAAAATATTACAGTTACCTCTGATCATTTTTGGAATTTGTGTATAACGCTGGGTAACATAAATCACATCTTTATTTTTATGTCTACCTCTGGAAAATATCCTAGCTGGATTTGATTGTTTATCCAGCATGACATCGTCGTATACTATTAATTATTAATAAGTCCATCAAGATCACCTACAGATGGCGCTTCATCAATACTGGTAATAAATCAATAATATCATTACTGTCTTTATTCAGCAACTTTGCATCTTCATTAAAATCTTTAAGCACTTCATAGCATTGTTGATCATCTACAGATGGTGCTACTAAATACAATTTATCCCACTTGAGCCATCTCATTATCAAATTAAGCAATGATTGTGTTTTGCCTCATCCAGATGGACCTAGTATTATCATTCTGATAGAATTCGGTAGCGCTGAGTGATGCTAAGCAGCCACGTCCACCACTGGTTTAACAACAATAATAACAAAAAATAACAAACGCGCACTTACAGGTAAGTGTAAAAAGTGTGGCACAAAAAAATGCAAATTTATTTCCTCTAGCACAAAGACGGGAGGTGATATCGCTGCTTCGTTGGGAAAATTGCCAGGGGCTCCGTGGGCGAAGTATCCCGGAGAAAAACACTTACCCGGATACTATTATTGTGGTCCTGGAACTCGACTTGATATCCGACTTGACGAACGAGATCAACCAAGACCAGGATAGTATCCAATAAACAAGATTGATCAAGCGTGTCATGTTCATGATGTTGCGCATAAAAGCAAAGATTTACAACAACGACATCTCGCAGATGTGAAACTGATTCATGCGTTAAATTCTATACCTGATAAATCTCTTAGAGAAAAACTCGCTAGTTTTCTAGTGAAATCTGCTATGACAGGTAAAATAATGCTAGGGGCTGGGTAATTAATTATATAACTATTATAATGGAATCCATTTATTATAGCACAAGAGGATATTGGAAGGGCAGAGCAGCGATTATTAAGCTAGCAAAAGTCTTACGTGCTGTTGCTGCGGCGTGGTTAGCACGACAGGCAATATGGCAAATCTATCTACGTCCACCTAAAAAAATTCAGTACGCGTATTTTGATGTCAGCGTTCCAATGAAGTTCATCAAGCAGATATTTTGTTTTTACCACATGATACTATTAAAACACGTGGACGTCAATCACGCACATAAAAATACGCGTTGACTGTCGTTGACGTTACAAGTAGATATAAAGAAGCGGAACCATTATAAACAAAAACAGCATCTAAAGTTGCATCTGCGTTTGAACGAATTTATCAACGAGGACCATTACGATGGCCACAGTTGCTACAAGTTGATCCTGGCAAAGAATTTCTTGGTGCAGTATCATCGCTGATGAAAAAACATAATGTCAAAATCAGACAAGCACACATCGCAATTCATCGTGATCAGGCAATAGTTGAACGATTTAATCGAACACTCGCTGAGCGGTTATTTGGATACCAGTATGCGAAGGAAATAATTCAGAGCGACATGAGATCTCGTGAATGGGTTGCAAGGTTACCAAGTGTGATAGCTGCGTTAAATAATGAAATTACTCGTACAACTTGTATGAAACCTATTAATGCAATTACAAAGAAACATACACCCCGTATCGATGTCTACGGACAACGACGTGACTTTTCAAAACAGCCAGTGTTAGGTAATGTGACTGTAAGGTATTTATATGAACCTGGTGAACTTGAAGGGGATAAAAAAAGAGCAACTGATCCTATCTGGAGTGTAACCACACATAAAATTTCTAGTGTGGTTAGATCCACGGGTAGACCTGCCATATACAGACTGGATTCAACTGCTCCTCGGCGTGGATTTGTACGTGAACAATTACAAGTAATTCCTATGGACACACAGTTACCACCGCATTCACTTTTGTAAACTAGAATCCCTACGTCGATTACTTTCAAGACATGTCAATATAACATTATGACGTGTATGACCAAGATCACTATTAATTCTGTCTACGGTGAACTGTCTTGGATTATTACTCGAATATTCCCATAGCATATTACAGTTACAACTTGCACAATGATTATTCTGTCGTTGTTTTAGTGTCATAATTAATTCAGTATCAATATCAAAGTCGCGATTATTTTTTTTTTGTCACATTGCTTATAACCAAATAGTTTTTTTCTTATTACGCCAACAACAACTTCGTTGTCGTCGCTAGCAGTTTGATTATTATTTTCTGTAAAATTAATAATAACCCTGTGTACTTGAGATATTCTTCTGACTCGAGACACTGCGAGATAAACTAAATTTGACCATTTGATTCTATCATCGACAATCTAGATATTTATATCAGTAATAGTTAGTCCTTGTGACGAATGAATCGTTATAGCATATCCTAATTTCCATGGAGTTTTATCCATGATCAACGAGCTCTCAACAACATCAACATCAACCAAAACAATAATATTTGATACAAGATTTTGTTTTTCATTTGTTCCTGGAATCTCCAATATTTTGTCGTCGAGTTTCCACTGGGCGATAACATAATGGTACGGGTAGATTTGAAAACTTTTCTTTATGTAACAGGAATAATTTCTCTTGCAATTCATCACGAACTATTTTTCTACTCACAACTATTAAATCATTTGGTCGCCATAAATTCCAATTATTTCTTCATAATAATCAACAAACGTTTTTAACCACTCGTGCGGAGACTATCCAACGAAAGGTGGTGGTTGACCATGATCGCCGCACATAATCACAGCAGTATTTTTTGTCAGTAACCAATCAAGAAATATTTTTAATGTTTCTAATGATACTGTACAAATTTCATCCCAGATGATAATCCGGGGTATATATTTCTCACCCATTCGCTCAGGTGTCCGCGTATCCCCGCACCATCTGAAGAAACCATGAAAAGTTTGAGATTTTACTCCTCGTTCGTTTGTTTCTCTGGCTAGTCTATGTGTAGGTGTCAGAACAATCATATCAACGGAGTTCTTCAAACTACGGCGAAATAATTCAATGGCACGTATTGTCTTTCCAGAACCTCCAGGTCCATTGAGATAAACGGTTTTATGTCTGGCCACAGGATCAACACAGATGGTGCCGATGATTTCAATATTTGATTATGATTGCTGTAATATATTTCCCTGATTTCAACGTCTGCAGATTCTGAACAATCAAGTATATTTTCTTGTTTTATTTCCCATGATCTCCATTCACTATTACCGAGTAGCGATTTTAGCAAATCTAAATACGCTTTATTTATATAAAATGAATCCGTGGCAACTCTAACCGCGTAACGAGGAAACCTATTTATCATTGATGATAAATTTATGGAAACGTACCCGAGCATAGAAAATCTTAAATGAGTAAATTGCGGTGATTCACCATCAACATAGCTCACGATTGTACCTAATTTAGACCCGTCTGACAAATAAGCATTACTCCGACTCATAAATGTGTTTTTCCGTTTTATCAGCAATTATAAAATCGAGCTCAGCATCATCCATACTTAATCTTGTACACATTCGTTTATGATCATATGATCCTCCTTGAGTAAACTTACCGATTATTTTCTTACCAAGATCTTTTGCAACTTTATTTTCATAATCAATCATATCAGGATTTTCATCATCTGACTCAGTCAGGGGTTGTGGTAACCAAACTTGTTTCTGCTGATGATATGATATAATAGCTTCGTTTACGCTCAACGACACTAAAATTCCAGTATCAAGCATATATCGTAATAGTACTATTGGAGCCCAATATTTTTCTGAGAAATGTCTTCCAAACCAAACCTAAATAATCGGATGCAGATTTTTCGCAAACTCAAATGATTCTATACAAGCAAATCCAGTTAGGTCAAAATCAGGTAAGAGTCCGTTTATCGCAACTCTGGTCATCTCGTGTGTGGGATGTCCGAATCTTTTAAAGTATTCAGAACATTCTCCGTATCCAAGAAAACTTCCAGGATAACACGCTACCATATCAACCGATATAATATCGTTATAATCGTATTTAGTATTCCATAATCCGCCGTGTCCGTATTCGACACAACTGTGCTGGATGTCTTCAAGAAATTCTAATCGTGTCGGTTTCCATGAATTTTTTTCTTGAGCAAAGTGAGCAGCAACCGATGGAACTGTAAAACAATTATTTAGTAATTGTTCAACTTCAGCATCATCAGAATTATATTTCAATGCAAGATTCTTCATTTTTCGTGGAGAGATTCTGCACGATAAATTTCTCCGTTAGGTCTTACAAACTGATCGTAATACGAATCTGAACTATGAAATAACCAAACAGATACAGGGTCACTCTTACTAATATCATTGATAGCGTCAAATATATAATCGCTATAAAATTTAGCTGTTCTATCCCGTGGAAATATTGTTACAGCATTAGTCCATGCAAGTGCATTAAGATCAATGATTGTTATAGGGGTTCCATTTTTTGTATATTTCGGTTTGTACAAAATTTCTCCGGCTAGTGTTTTTACTGTTATTGGAAATCTTAATTTCTTTTCTAGCTTAGCAACGTCGCTGATAGATGTTCAGGTATCTTTAACTGTTTCTGCCCACGCATTTATTTTTTTACGTCTTAGATCAGTTAAACCGTTTCCGCGTATTGCTTTTGAGAAATGTTCTATAACTCGCTCAGCTACGCAGTTTAGTCCCCTTGACAATTTCATTGGTTTGAGATTATTAACGCTAGGTTTATCATTTAGCGGATATATCGCATAAATAACTGCAGTTACAGGATAATTTCGTTCATAATAAGGTTTATCAATACCAGTCAATATTCCTGGTTTTGATTTGTTATTTAATGTAACAGTATTATTTCCAGTATGAAGTCGTACAGGGTCACGTTTATCACGAATAATCCAAGTGTCATCATCTGTCTGCACAATACATTTTACTAGAATAATATATCGCTGATTGCCTTGATGAATATCAAGGTAGTTAATAATATTTTTACCTCGTTCGTTAAGCATTCTAGCATCGACAACACCGCTGGTGTCGTTTATGAGCCTGAATGTTGACCAAGTATGAGCCGCATCATCATTGCGAAATTCTTTCCTGACTTCACGGATACGATTGATTATATCTCCATTTATCAAAGCCAGATCTTGCATCGAAAAATTAAATTTAGATTTTGAGAGTTTGTCAAGATCAAATCTTGCTCCCGCCGAGACTGTGGAAGGTTCAATTGTGGATAATCTCTCAAATTCCTCCATACTATAATTAAGACAAATGTATGTTTAATTAAACTTTAATTATATATAATGATTCAGACAAATAATCGATGCCAATGGCTTATGATAGGATTTTCTCTTCCTTGTAATAAATCATGCGTAAATGAATTTTGTGGTCAACATATGCAAAGTTTTTGAAAAGGTAGTCTAGGACCGAAACCGTGTTTACGATGCGGTGTTGGGGTCAGAGGAGAAACACGGTTGTGTGTGCAATGCGGTGGTAAAAGATACAGAGAGCTGAAACGATGTTATGATAAGAAGTCGTCAGGTGAATCTCCCATAAAAACCGCTGAAGACTATCTGGCCAGATTTCAAAATAATCATTTAGACAAATAGTATTACTATACAAATGGAACAAAATGAATTTGCAAAGCATCCCATTATTAAGAATTATGAAGCGTCTCGTAATGGTACTATCAGGAATTGTTGAAGGAAAACACCAGTCGGAAATGTTAATAATTATGGATATCTTATACTTAATACAAAGGGAAATAAACATTATTACGCCCATAGGTTCGTGTTCGAGTGTTTTCATGGACGGATCGAAAATGAACTTGTAATTAATCATATTGATCGAAATAAGCAAAATAACTCTTTATGTAATCTTGAATTTGTTAGACAAAGTCAGAATTGTAAGATAGGAAATACTGGTATTAGTTGCAAGACTCCTAGGTCGGTTATATCCACAAATACAGAGACAAATGAAGAAATAATTTTCCAATCGATATATGCTGCTGCCAAATATTTTGATATTTGTATGCCTTCAGTACGTTTTGTTGCAAATAATATTACTAAATCAGCATTTCCGAAAAAATTCGAACAAAAGATCACGTTCCGGTATACACAATGAAGGGAGATAACTCCGTCATCGCTGATAGAATAATCAAGCAGTTGTCTCCTTTTTTGGTTATTGCGTATACATGACCACACATTTATATTCAGTGATATACATCTAATCCCTCAACAATGAAGTCTGATAATATGACCAAACACTAAAATCTCAATTTCATTAACATTGTGAAGGAATTTATTCTTGGATGTTGTGAAGATGACATTGAATTCTGTGATAGTGGATTTATACATTAAGCCATGTACGCGGTAGTCATTATCGATTTTTTTTTTTGTCTAGACTGCATGGAGATAGAACTGGAATATATCGATCCATGCATTCATTGCTAGATAGTTCTGCCTTGACTGTGTCAAGAGGCTTGAAAATATAATATTTAAATAAGGTAGAAACGGTAGAAATATATAAAATTGCAGATTTGATTCAGAATCAGAAAAATATTCTGATAATATAATACTTATCATCGTTGACAACGTCGCGGTGACAGGGCTAAGATAGTTATATATATATATGAAACGTATATTTGTAAGTGGAGCTCATGGTGTATTGGTAGCACGTCTGACTCTCGTACTCGAGGTCTTGAATTCGAACCCCATGACTGACACTGTCGATGGTTTGTGGCCCTGGGATGCCACTTATTTTAAGAATTGGGGGCGCAAGCACAAGCCTCATGTAACCCTCGCCAACGTCAAACAACGTGGCGAGTGCAGTTTTGCACTTACCCCGATGTTTGATTTGTGAGGGGTTACTATGCGCTTGCGTCCCTAAAATAAACAGCAGGATGATGTGAACTCGTAAACACTGACAACGTCAAGGAAGGGTACCCACATAGGGAAAGACTGTCCGCCGGACCAAAAAGTCTCAATAAGGTCTAAACCGATAAAAGAGTGCTGTGGGCCATAAGAAAGGCCTTTACCAAATGAAAAAAAAAAGGACTCTTAGGATCTTATTGGCAATAGGTTTTTCCGACAGAAGGGACCCAGTGGAATGGTAGACTGAACATCATAGCTGCTGTTTATTTTTATTCAAAAATATATTTTTACTTTTATCTGATTCAGAATATATTTTCATATTTATCTGATTCAAAAATATATTTTTATATTTATCTGATTCAGAATATATTTTTACTTTTATCTGATTCAGAAATATATATTTATCTGATTCAGAATATATTGATTCAGAATATATCTGATTCAGAAATATTTTATCTGATTCAAAAATATTTTTATATTTATCTGATTCAGAAATACTTTTATTATAATAAAATTTTATTTTTTATGAAATTCAGTCAGATTTTCAATATTGTGACTTTGATCAGATTTTCTAGCTTTGACGGATATATTACTCGTCAATATTGTGAATTCAGTCAGATTTTCTAAATTTGATGGGTAAGTTACCTAACAATATTGTGACTTTGATCAGAATTTCTAGCGTTGACGGGTATATTACCCTTCAATATTGCGAATTCAGTCAGATTTTCTAAAATATTTTTATTTTTATTAAGAGAATATATTTTTATTTTTATTCTGATTCAGAAATATTTTTATTATAATAAAATTTTATTTTTTATGAAATTCAGTCAGATTTTCTGAATTTTAGGGGTATTATACCCAACAATATTGCGAATTCAGTCAGATTTTCTGACTTTGACGGGTAATATACCCAATAACATTGTGACTTTGATCAGATTTTCTAGCGTTGACGGGTAATATACCCATCAAAATCGTTGAATTTAGTCAGATTTTCTAAAATATTTTTATTTTTATTCAGAAATGTATTTTTATTTTTATTCTGATTCAGAAATACTTTTATTATAATAAAATTTTATTTTTTATGAAATTCTGTCAGATTTTCTAGCGTTCACGGGTAAGTTACCCAACATTACTGTGACTGATCAGATTTTCTAGAGTTGACGGGTAAGTTACCCAACAACGTTGTGATTTTGATCAGATTTTCTAGCGTTGACGGGTAATATACCCATCAAAATCGTTGAATTTAGTCAGATTGTCTAAAATATTTTTATTTTTTATAAATATTTATTCAGAAATATTTATTAAACAAATAATTTATAATATAAAAAATAATGAACCACGAAAACATCACATCAATTATTGCTGCTATTAAGCAATTACAACACAGCGGTATAAAAATATCTGATGAGCTTGATCCTGAAAAAATTATGAGTGATTTTGAATCATTACAATTTCGGAAGTCAGAAAATAGATATACGTTGCCCTCCGATTATAGATTCATAAAGTTAATCCAGCAGGCGATGTTACGATCGCTGACAGCAGTCACGGATACGCAGGTGAAATTATTTGTTTCTCTTTCACGTTCAGTCGAAAAGGTTAGGTCAGAATTACCTCACGAATACGAAACGAAAAGAATTGTACACGCTCGTATAAAACAGCTGAGAGATATTACGTCGATGACGGAAGAGTTACTGGTTAAAGATAAAGGCGAGTGTGACTCTAATCATAGTGAAAGTGACCATAGTGACGTTGACAACGAAACTAATAGTGTCACCTGTAACGTTGTACCAGGATAATTCATTTCTGATCCTGATAAAATCACGGGGGTAAAAAAATTTTTTTATATTTGACATTCTTTTTTTGCTTGGTGTTTTCCGTAACTACGTTACGGCGATGACGCTCTATGAGCGTACATACAAGTTTATATTTAACGACTCTGACCTGAGATCGAGCAAGTGGCCAGACTGGTCAGTAAGTTTAAAATGTATTCGCGATAAGAGTGGATTATGACATTTTAGATAAACAACTTTGATTGGTTCTGATACAATTAAATCGCCTGGGGACACTTGAGGGGTAAATGAATATAGAATGTATCCTTGTTGGGCCTGGTTGGATTTTTCAGTGTCAACTTGATAACTGCCGTCGACGGCATCGCACACTAGATTGACAGCGATCGTTGATGTGATATTAATGGTACCCGGTGATACATGACGACCACCCGAGTACGGATCGTTGTTGTATCGGAGGATATTTGGTGGTGGTGCTATTTTTTTCCACGATTCGAGGATTTTAGGAAAGTAATTATCGATAACATCGGTTAGTCTCCGCTTTAATCTATCTGAATCTAGTTTTGGTATTGTAAATGTTGAGATTTTTTCTTTGGTTGTTCCATAATAATCAAGAAAAGTTTTCATGAAATGTCCTCCTGGAGATTATCTTGTTCAAGCATTTTTAAGATAAAAGTTCGATTAATGATGTACATATCTGATCTGAGTTTATTCAGATGTTGTATTGTTTCAATGATTTTTTTTTTTTTTTTTTTTTGTATCTTCGTCGTAGACTTGTGATAACGATAAAAATAAATTTTTAAAATCATTGATTTATCATTGTGTTCAAATTCGATTAAAGCAACCCATCCATCAATCGGTTCTTCAAAGTGAACTATATGGTATTCCAGGGATTTAGGATCACGTATAGGCAGTCCTGTTACTGATCACGTTTGGTGCCGATTATAGCATAACTATAACGAAGAAGCCATGTTCCATCGGTATCAATTTGTTCTTTTTCGTCCAACCAATCAAGTCTAAAATTGACACCAGGAATTCCGTTGAGATAAACATCCGGTTTTTTATGTATTTTTTTTTCCGTTGTAAAAAATTCATGTCGTCTTGGTTCTGGAGGTCTTTGATAAACCGGTGAAATATCTGGCCATCCTAGCACTGACCTGATCGAAGACTGATATATGTCCACAGCATAATCCGAAGAATTTATTTCAATGGCCAATGACAGCGTTGGCTCGTGGACGGTAATGGTAATCTTTGATTCTTTTCCTGTAATGGATTTAATTTTGCGCTGGAATTCTTCATTGATCGGTTCTATTTGATAACTGCCCGTTGGAAAACTGACTACTTGCCAATCAGGAGTTCCATCGGGTTTATTTTTATTTGCAAATACTAATGAATTATTCGGTTGTAGTCCACCGAATGATTTTGACCTAATATTGGCCAACTATAATAAACCCGTAATTGCGCTAATGCTATTTCGCTTGCTGGTATTGCAGTTGGAACATTAATGCTGAATTCAGGATTAGTTGAACTCGCCGATATCATTGTGGTTCTTACCGGAGCAGTATTAGTGACGATCTGCTGTAATAATTCCTGTGATGTCATTATTATACTTTTATTGTTTTAAATCCTGTTCAGGAATTTTTTCATCAAATACTTCATTGTAGATCTTTATTATAATACTGAATTCTTCGTCAAATATTATTCCATCATTAAGCGACGAAGAAATCATTGATGATAATTTGGAATATGCTACAGTTGCAGTATGTAATTTCATCGTGTATTCGTTCAATTTTTCATTCGTGCACGTATTTATCTTTTTCGCGATAATATTAAATATTCCAGCGAGCGTGGTTGACGATGAAACTATGATTGTTACAACGATCGGCGCTGTCATCGTAAACGTTGATAATACTACGCCGGTTCCAGCAACAATCGCGGAAACCAAATAAACGATGATATCAACGACAACCGCACGTCTACGATATTTCTTTATCTTCGCTGTATAATCATCGATGATAGTTTTTAATTTATTCTGCCATGTTGTTACTTGATCGTATTTGCATTGCTGAACGTCTATCATTATATTGTATTAAGTCGTTGTCTAAGACAACGGAGGTGTTTCAGCTACAAATTCTATGCACCACCAGTAGGACGCCGAGGTTAATTTTTTATCATCTGATACCAGCATAAATGTTTATTCGGTATCTTTATTTAATATAATAGATACAGTTCCAGAAAAATTATCTGTTGAATGACGCCATAGATACGTGATAAATATACTGAATTTGCAGAGCTGAATACGGACAGCCTGTACACGCTGGTTACTTCTACGGCATGTTTAATAATGTTATCGCTTGGTGTCCACGTTGATGATCCTGATGATACTGTGTACACAATATTGCTAATTTGTTTGTGTGGAATTTTAATCAGATCGGTTTTTTGAACGATATTAGGAATTCCACTGAGAATATCGTTGAGTTTCGTGTTAACGTCTGTGAGTTTTATGTCAACGGTTGGTGGATTTCCAAAAAATTCATCAGTGGTTCTGATTACGTTTCTGCGAAAATTCATAAACAGTTGTACATGATTAAAAAATTCAGTTCTAAGTGTGATCATTCCATCATTGGTCATCGACAACGAAGTTGTCATCGGAATATTGTTATCATCGACATATTTTTTTGTTGCAGCGTCGAGATTATCCGTCGGTTCTCCTACATTAATAATTTTATTGTTATTCATGTTAATGACGCCGTTCATTACATCACCGGCTTTTAACACTCGTTCACTTATGCTATATCGGATCGACGACGGAGGAACAACACTAGGAACAAGTTTGCCCTCTTTCATATACAGCAACAAGGCCTTCTCGCGATAATCGATTACGAATAATAATATCACTGATTGAAATATTACTCGTCTTCAATTTTCCTTCACGGTTTTGAAATACAGCAAGTTCGTTTAGATCAACATTGGCAAGATTGAGCATGTCAGATAATTCATCATTAATCTGTTTTGTTACTCGCTTGAGTAAGTCTCCACCTGGTGCTTGTTTTGGTTTGGTTTTAGCTGATCTTCCGTAAATATCTACCATTATATGATTAGCGTTTATTTAATGTATATTTGTGTACAGTTTTATGAGGTGGTTTCGTTGATCTTGATACAGCATCAAGTACTGCTAGTGCTTCACGGCCACATATTGGTGGATCCGTTAATATTTGTGTTGGTAGCGTTGAATACCAGATTGGAATACTTTGAAGTCTGTCCACGTATTTTAAAAATTCTTTTGGTGGCGCCAACCCATACGAATCGAAATAAATAATTCCACGTGGATCAATTGCATATGCAACCCAATGAGTACCACGACCAGATATTATATCGAGATTAATAATACCTGTTTCTGTCAGATTTGGATTTTTCGGTAATTGATCACGCATAAAAACACCTCTGAAATTTTTGATATTTAGTTGCTTAGCAGCATCAAGTAAATCAAAGTTAGACATCAGAAAAATCAGCGAGTCCCTGGAAGTCTTAATCCTTTTCCGTATCGAGACCCTGGAAGTCTCAGACCCTTTCCTTTTTTTTAAATTCGTCGTCCAGTTGCTTTCTTTAATGCCATTCCAGCAGCTGTTCCAACTGCACCTAACGCAGCAGCTTTTGCAACAGCTGGAGCGGCAGCGTCTATCAACGCTGGGATAGCTGCAAGAAGTGGAACTATCCCACCAGTCTTAACGATGTTGCTGATGGCACCCGCAGAAAGATTTACTCGTATACCTTTCTTTGATTGTTTAGCTTCATTGAAACGCTTGAACTGGCGTTCTGTCAGAGATAATTTATTTTGACCACCTGCGAATTGTTCTTGTTTTAATGCTATTTTTGTTCCACATCGCTTCGCTTATGCTAACTGAAGTCTTTTAATTTGACTAGGAGTCAGACTGACATCGACATGATGATATGACATTTATAATTTTATTCATGATCTAATTACATGTTTTCTACTAGCGCATCAATAACTCTCATTCGTCCACCAACACCTTCAAGTAACATTGTTTTATCGCTGAGTAAAACGGCGATTGCTCTGTAATTAGGAATAGCTCCAGTATCTCTGTTAACACGAGCTCGAAAGTGTATGTCAACGACAGACTGTCTAAACAAATCCAAATGCTCCAGCGAAAAATAATAAATCGGGTACAGCGTTGTAAAATCCAGCTGGGATATTTGTAAACCAGTATCAATATTTTGATCACGTCCCATAAACGACATCAGACGATGATACGCACGCGCTACATGATTTAGCTCAAAATTCAACAAAATATCCTCCGATGGTTCTTGATGTCCGTTTATTCTCAATGAAACTTCTGAAACACAGAGTTTGTCAAATATCATAGCGCTACTCGTTTGATTATTTACTCGTGCAGCATTTTGAAGTGCAACGAATATATGTCGCGGCGCAAAGATACCTTGTTGTGATGCTATCTGCCACGTAAATAAACCATTAATTGTACCTTGAACAGCATCTGTGGTTGTTGTTAACCATGATAGCGTCGACTTGCCGCCGCTGCCCATGAAAGCGAGTAACCGATCTTCTTCAGATATCGCTGGAGTCATTACTGGCATCCACAATGAAAGTTTTGTCAGTATTACCTTACCAGCATCACCGGCGGGTCGCCATATTGCATCATCGTCGGTTGCTTTTCGTACGAGTACAATTGTATGTTTGGCTCCAAAAATAACTTTTTTAACGTGTCTGCAGAATCCAAAAATATGTGATAGCGGAATCGCGCAAGAAAATCTTCGGCTGTTCCCATGCAACATTTTTTGACGTGCGTTAAATCCTAAGTTGAAATCTGGATCGACATTAATAATCATACTTTGCACATCCACATCGGCATTTCTAGCAAAGTTCCTTGGTCGTCCTATTTCATACTGGTTGTATTCAGGACTATCAGTAGTGTCCTTGTAAAACATCATTGATGGACCAGCTTATCTTGTATAATCGTCGCTGTATCTTGCAAGACCAATTATCGTCGTGGCAACGTCAATCATCTTTTTGAATCGATTCAATATTTCTTCCGTCGATTATGTACGTGGCGCTGTCGAACAACGCCATGATACCGCTGTTAACAAAACCAACACCGATATCAGCTCCGTATTCAGTATTATTTGTTTTAAAAATTTCGCCTTCTACTTCAATAAATGCTTCAGCGGGTAAGAAATATCTACTTGTATCTTGAACATGTAATTCGATTCGTCCACGCTGATTTGGCTGTCGTGCGTCGTAAGAATAATACTGATAATCACGTACCGATTCATCTTTGAGAACTGGCGCATCCATGTCAAATGCGGGATCAGGTACACGTTTGAACATGTTATGTTATTGGTCATCGTCTAATACGAAGACCACTTCCTGACATCAGACTTGCTGCTAAGTTTTTTTTTCCTTTTCATCAGCTAACTCTGCTAGTTTTTTATTTGCGGCTTGATTTATTATTTTACTAACACTTGCAGGCATCACTTCAGTGCTGGGTAATTTTACTGGCTGAGGTTTTCGTCGTATTAATCGTGCTAGTCTATCCTTGATTGCAGAGAATGCTTTACTGGCGACGTCTCCGGCAGCACTAATACCTTTTTCACGAACAACGTCAATAGCTTTCATGCTTAATTGCTTTGCAATCGGTATTGCTTTTGGGGCTATTCTTCTAAATGAACCCTGAACAACATCACCGAGTCCATCTCCGTAGAATTTTTTGTATACAGGTAATCTTGGATTTACCACCCTGGCCATAGTTGGTCCACGTTGAGCAACATGTATGATCATCTATTATAATAATTATATCTAACTGCTTAATCGCTGTAATAATCATCGGCAATTTCATTAATAAGGGACCGATACACGTTAATATCCATGATACCGATTATAAATAATCGTTGACAAATAGCAGCTGCTTCATTAATGATTTCTGGAGAATTATTACCGGCTCGTTTTCCGCCAATCAGAATTTCTAATCTGTCTACGTAGGCAAGGACGTTATCTGGACATTTAACAAGGCCACTTCCAGTTGTACTTGTATTAATACTACTTCCAGTTGTTTCTTTTTCCTCAGTAAAATGTGGGCTGTATTCCGGTGAGGGCGCTCTTTCAGCCTCTTTGACTTGTCTCTCAAAATCTTCAAAATCATTTCTGTATTTATCGGTAATTCTGGGTATACCACGAGACATTCGAAATACAAAAGGAACCCAGTTTTTCTTTGGAACACTAGCGGTATTTGGATTTAATAATTCACCATGACGCTGATATCCCCTTGCGGCAAGCGCTATAGGGTCTTTTTGAAGTATCCTATGACCTTCTTTGGAAAATCGGGCTGGTGGTTTTGATCTTGGTTTTGATTCTGGCGTAACAAGATCCTTTACATCGCCAACCTCCTCACGAACTTTGTCAACACTATCAAGTACTTGTTGTACTTCTTCTTGTAATTGTGGCTGAGCCGCAGCTATCTCACCTGGAAGCTCTCGCAGAATTTTTTTTGTTTTCTTAGTTCGCTCTGCTATTTTTCCAGTTGATTCAGCGGTTTTCTCCAGCGCGGGAAGAATATCTTTAGTAGTCTTTGTAATAGGTTTAAATAATTCTTCTGCGGCTTCTGCAAATCCTTCTTTGAGATCTTGACGCGCTTGTAATTTTTGTCTGACAGAATCACAGACAGGTAGATATTTCTTGATTGCTTCTAGTCGCTCTCGAGCTAGTCTAGCTGAATGAGCTTCGCCAATCATTATTGATATAACGCAATGGTTTAATTACAGCAGCAGAGAGGGTGGACTGACAAAAAAATGAGTGTGAAAGGCAAACAAAATACGCCTAAAATTTGAAGAAAAAAAAATAGGTCAACGAACGAGTAACAAAAACGAACTAACCCCGTCGATTTCGTTATTGTGACCTGTTTACCGCAACAACGAAATATGTTCGGTTAGCGGATTCGGTTTAGCGTTATTGGCCTTATTTTTAGCCCTTCGTAGGAACCTTTATTTTTGCTAACGGACCCTCTGAAAAAGTTGTAGGGTCCACCCTCTCTGCTGCTAAAGTATAGTTTACGGGAGCACTGCTTAGATAAAGCTAAAGTATCAGTATGAATCACGTGACTATTAAAATAAAAACCGGAAACGTTCTGCTCCATATACAAGGCTAAATTAAATGTGAATACCTCTTAAAAGAAGTCTAAATTACATAACTGAGAAAATATGATGCTCCAAATGGTAACTGTGAGTTTGTACACGAAACTGTGTGGCTATTTTCAATGCTGCACATTTCGGGTGAAAGTGTCGAGCGAATTTCCTTTCATGCTGAATTTACGTGGTTATATCGGATGTACATCCACAGAAAGTATGAGCACACTATTCTTGCTAGCGACACTATGGATAAATCAATCACGGATAAATAACTTGTGACCTTGGTCGATGGAGACGCCACGTCTGAATAAAGAAAAACATTGTAGCGTTGATTCTGTTATGCCACAATCGCGGTGACGTACACGTGATCGCTTTCTGCGATAGTCGATTTATCGCGGACGGATTTTGCTTGTGACGGATTTATAAGTATCGTCGGCCATTGCCACGTGTTAATTTTTTTTTATTATTTTTTTTTGCTGCTGTTTTTCAATCACCAGATGATTTATCATCCGATGCTTTATCGTCCAATGATCACAGCGAGACTGCTTTAATCCTCTATCAGATTCACTTTCTAAGGTGTCTCTCAGATATACAAACTGACGCTTAGTGTTTCCCCATGCAGATTAGGCAAATAACCCCGTATTGGTTGGTCAGCCTGAATGTCATTCTTCGGGACAAGTTTGGGTTGAAACATCACAGATACACGGTTTGACTGGGCACAGATACGATTAAGTCGCCGTAAGACACGTTCGGGGAGAAACTGTAAAGAATGTATCCCTGCGCTGCTTGTTGACCTTGTTGTGACAGATAAACATCATCAACAACAGCGTCACACGTTAAATTAACTGCTATCGTCAAAGCGATATTGACGATGCCGTATGCGATATGACGACCACAAAGTTCTGGGTCATCATTGTGTTTAAGAATATTGGTCGTTAGTAAATTTCAACGCGATTACAAGTTGAGATAAATATTTTTGTTCATCAACTCGGAAATACGATTTCGGATTTTACCGCGTTCAAATTCGGATATTTTATATTTATCTTTGGCGTCACGATTACCCTTAAATTTATCAAAAAACTGACCAACCAAGTGATCACCAAATTTACAAATAATAAATTATTCGCGATTTCTCTCAGCAATAACACGCTCGATATTCCGATTTGGGTACTCATGGACCAACTGCTGATAATGCAGTTCAAAGTTTCCAGTGACAGATTTATATTTATCATTTATATTTTCTAAAATCACTATTGAATTCCGCTCCAGCGGTGTTTGTACGATCGATAGTATAAGCCAACCCAATACGGTTCTGATCGACCACGCACCGATGTCGACGGTGTAATCTCGCTTGAGGCGCTCGGCGTTGATTCGCAAACTGATATTGCAATCTTGGCATATTTTCCGGTTATTCTTTTGATTGCGCGCTGAAATTCATCGTTGACCTGTCCAATTTCCTACGGGCCAGTCGTAATTTCCACGATGTTCCAGTCTGGCTTGGAATCGGTTTTGATTCTGTACGCGAACACTAGCAAGTTGTTCCCGGGTAACCCTCCGAATGATTTCGAATAAGTTAATACAACTGTGTGTTTAGCCCCAAATATGACTTTTCTGATATTTCTGTCCAATCCAAAAATATGCGCTAGTGGAATTACACATGATAATTTACCATCCATGTTAATTTGAGATAAACGTATTGTAAATCCCAAACTGGAAACGTTATTAGTATCTTGCAAAACAGCAAGTGCACCACCATGTCATGGTATCAATGCAACCGGATGTGGATCAGCTGCGATGTCTCGTGCAGTTTGTACCTTTAGAAATTGTCTTTAATTTGCGCTATCACAAGTGTCTTTCGCGAACATCATTGACGGACCAGCACTATAAAAATAATCATTGGATTATCTGACTAATCCGATAATTATCATTGCAACATCGACGTTGTCCAGACACGCTTCGGGTTCTTTTCCATTGATTATGTATCTGACACTGTTTAAAAAGGCCATTATTTCGTTGTTGACAAAACCACTTTGTTCTCCTGACGCGTATGGATTACCATTTGTTTGTACGAATGTTCATTCGACCTCAGTGAATGCCTCAGCGGGTAGAAACAATCTGCCTGAATCTTAAACTGTAGCTCTATTCGTCCTCGTTTGTTTGGTGTACGTGCATCATAAGAATAATATTGATAATCGCACACTTATTCATCTTTGAGCACCGGCGCGCCATTGTCAAATGGGGGATCTGACATATATTTGAACATTTTATTGTAGAGTTCAGGTGTCGGTAACCCACGGCACGCGTGCCACAAGGTGGCACGTCAAGAGATTTTGTGTGGCACGCGAACGGCAGCCAAAAATCTCGATTTTAACATTGTTACTCTCTTACTAGTGACACACGCTCGTTCATTTTGTAATTAATCCGGGAAAAAAGTGGCACGCTATGTAAAATAGGCTGGCGACCCCTGGTAAAGCTATTGCTTAAAACGACGACAGGAAAACCCTTTGAGAGGTAGCTCGCTACCATCCACCAAACTTGAAGTAATATTTTTTTCATCAAGTGCTGCTTGTCTGTTTATCAACGGGGAAGTAAATGGCGGCTCAACATCCAATTCTCGTAATCGCTGATTTGCAATTGCATTTATTACTTTGTCTACGATTGCAGGTATTGCTGCGGTACTTGACAGAGCTAGCGGCGTGCGTTGTATAGATACTGATCGTGTAGTCTATCTCGGACTAATTCGGAATCGCCTGTGAACCAATACATACATACATACATACATACATACATATATATATATATATATATATATATATATATATATATATATATATATATATATATATATATATAGATATATATATATATATATATATATATATATATATATATATATATATATATATATATATAAAGTTCTTTTCTTCCCAAGTGGGGGCTCCGAGTGGTCGATTGGTCTAAACCGCTCACCGTTACGGATCACTGCCATCTCACCTCTGTCTGCGTGGGTTCGAGTCTAAGGCTTGGCCAGTGCAGGTACGTGAGAAAGCTTGCCAGTAGCTCCTCGTGGGTCGGTGGTTCTTTCCGGGGTTTTCCCGAGTTCTTCCTCCACCATTCATACTGGCCGCCATGTATAGCCTATCTTGTGCTGAAAAATGGCATTAAACCCTATAACAACAACAAAAATCTTCCCAAGTGTACGCAAAATTGTTTGATAGGCAGCTGACACAGCACTCGCTCTTTTGATGTATGTGAAAAGTCTCTAATTTATCTCATTCATTAACTGAATTTTTAGACCTTGGTATAAATATTGGAAGAAACAAAACAAACCCAGTCTGGACTGGAAGTAGAACAGGTAGCAATGTTAAATACTACTCAGAATATCTTTTACATTCTATAGACCCAGGAGGAAAGCACAGTCCTTATATGGGCGAACACATCTAATAAGTTAGGAAGAAGCTTTTTCTACCGATAGCAGCAGATACGATAGGTTCAAAGCAAGTTGAATATCTCAACAAACGGCCTGTTTGGTAACTACTTTGAGTTGTATCAAGCTGTTTTGTATACATTTTATTTTTCATAATTATCACATGGGAATATGGCTTGTATTGTACTGTAAGCACGCTGTCAAGATAATGTAAAGAAACTATGGAAAGCATATCTGCCTCACATCAATTTCAAGAATAACACAAACCAGAAACACCTAATTCACAACTATTTTCATATCTTTAATTATTAAACAGTAATGGCTGAAAACGTCACTTCAAAGTCATAATTTAATAAATTTTACGGGATCAGCCTATCTGTTTTAATGGTTGTAACGGTAGCGATATTTGCAACTTGCTAACTTTATTTCGTTCGGACAGATAGGGATGCGCGCTCTTAAAAATCATTATACAGAGAAAGGTTCAGGCAACAAAAACCATTCTTACTTTTTAAGCTGAAAGAAACTTTTAATATGTTTATCTTCCTTTTGTTCTGTACCACAATACAGTGTCCCATGACATTTTCAAATCTAAATAGTAGCTCAATCTTTCACCAGCCGATTCTGTACCACTGGTCTACCTCGCCCTAATATCCTCGCTTTCATTTCATGCAGCATTTTGTACAATCATTCCTACTACATTTTAAGACCCCTGTCATCATTTGAGCTCCCTACATTAGATATGACCACATGTGCACACAAATCTTTGCTTCTGCTCCACATGAATCGTGATTTTCATATTAGTGCAGAATGTTACTTATAAGAAGGAAGCAGCCGGATTACATTGAACACCTGAAACCAAGACGGAAATGCTTTTACTTGACAGATTTGTTTGTTTTTGCAGGTTTCTTTTAACGGCACTTTTAACACGTTATTGGCTTCATCATTATTAGTTTTATCATGCCGAGGAAATGGTAGCTAAGTGTCTTTCTTAAGGGCATACAGAGGAAGCTGACGTGGGACGGCTAGGGCGGGTATCGAAAACTTGACCCCTAGATTATGAGTCTCGAGAATCCATTGTGTTGATCGAAGTGTATAGAATTCCTATATAATTCCCCACTCACCAAAGAGGTAATTATTGTCCTGCAATGCCTTATTACAAATTTTGGCACAAATGTTTCAGTTCTTTAGGAAGGCACCCACTAATCTATTATGCTAAGCCAGCTGACAAATTTCACAATGCGGATAGTCAAAGGTTACGTCCTTATCTCATGATCTCGTTTATTGACAGCAAGGCTTACAGTGTATGCTTCATTTGTGTGTACATGAGACAACGGTGAGCTGTCATAGCCGAACAGCTTACTTGGATCTGCTACTGGACATTAATGACCAGGTTAGAGAGAAAGTCTATAAAATCGAATGAAAGACACAAATAATACAAAGAGTCTGAGGATAAATGAATTGTAATAGCTACGTCTGGTCTCGACTCCGAGGCCAACTAGAGTGAGTGTGACCAGTATCATTAGCACAAATGCGCAAGCTAGTTGGGTTGTGAAAACATATATATTTGTTAAAAATAGAGAGGAAAAAAGAAAAGAAAACTAGGTAGAAAATCATTTCAATTTAATGCCCCCTGATATATGAGAGAACCAGGAATATTTCACCGTGCAATACTGTTTGGTAGAGTCTTTGTACTAGAGCTGTATATCGCAGTATTTCTGATCATACCAAGATACGTACCACTGCATCCCGCATATGTGTTAAGGACCAAAAGAATAATGATCGAGCATACGGGTCTGACGCTTTCTTGTTTTAAAATCTCCGCCTTGACAATAGCTGAAAAGGAATATAACACCGTATTTTATAAGAGGTACATTATTATATTATATTCCAAATTTAAAGTGAATTGGATGAGAGGTAACGGAAATCTAAGCTTTAGACAACAACTGTAACCAAAAGCTTTAAGAAACTAAACACTAGAAGCTCCTTTGCTGCAAGGTAAATAGTAAGACTTGGTAATGCTTTATATATATATATATATATATATATATATATATATATATATATATATATATATATATATATATATATATATAACTATATATATATATATATCTAAATAGAGAAGAAAATTATATATAGTAGTCTAGTTTACAAACAAATCACCATTGTTAGTGGAAACACAGAGGAAAAAGACACACTGTTTGGTAGATGTTTTAAAAACCGTATACGAAATGAAAATAATGTGAATTGAGTTGGCAAAATTCCAACAGACAATTCAACTATATTCTTTTCAATATTTTCTCATTTGCCGCTTGATTTGTATCTTCTCCTCCTCCTCTCTCTAGGTTGCCTTCCTCATTAACTTATATCTGATGCGTGGTGAAAGGTATGAGTAAAACAGAAATTAACGTAAATCACAGTGTTCTCATATGTGTGGAAACACTCCCGTGGGAGAAATCAGCGGCTAACTTTATTGCTTTAAAACTCCGATTGACATAATGTTAGAGGTGGTGGAAGCAGGACAGAATGGGAAGTAGGAAAGATATATTTTTTTAACGATAGTTCTGTGATGCTATATGGCCGCTTTTCTAATCTGTATCAGAAAACGTTGCTTCTCTGCTTCATCTCTAATATATTTGTTATTTACAGAAAGATGCTCCTTGTAAAGATATAACTTCATAAAGACTCAGACCGTAGAAAGTATCGAGGAGCTTGTTCTGTCCTGGTATCTGCCTTAGCCTCAAAAACACAGCCTCGCATCTTGACTTGATGTGAGACAAACTAATACAAGTGGCCATATTTTCTTAGCGCAAAGTTTCGTATTAAGTAAAGCAATATTTGCGCTAACGCGCAGTTACGGCACATTAGTGAAACGGTCCCATGCTGCTAATACAAAGTCGTTTACAAAATTCGCGTTAGTCGTATGCTGTTGTGCACAGCTTACGCACGTTTGTGGTACGATTCCTTGATTGTTTTACTTTAGGTCTTAAGGCTACTACTACTGAACTGGAGTTCTCCGATGTCTCTCAAGGTTCGACAATAGCAACATCGTAAATTTTTCCGTTCTTAATATTCATTATTGAGATTTTAAGAGTATAATGCGATGGGCAAATACAATGAACCTTCATTCACTACTTTCCCTCATCACAATTTAATTCTTTGTTTATAACTCTCTCTCTCTCTCTCTCTCTCTCTCTCTCTCTCTCTCTCTCTCTCTCTCTCTCGTTTCATGCACGGTAGTGCCGTTTAAGTCTTGATTATGTTTACAAATCCTTTCTATCCGTGATATTTTGTAATCCGTTTTCCATATTTGCTATCAGTTTTCATCAGTTTTTCTCTAACATGACTGGACTTTTCCACATCAATGTTGATAGCAATTTGTTTGTGAAGTTTAAATGTAATTACAACTGATGAGAAACGAATGCTCTGCAAAACTTTCATCCGCAGAATCCGGTTATCTTCACATTGCGAATGTTGTCTTATATTTTATTTCATGCATATATTGCCAACACTCTTTCTATGAAAATTGATTTTAGATAATTTTGTGGTAATTCTCAAAGAGGGAGGGTAATAGATGTGTTAATACTGCACATGGAAAATATTCGTTCGCATAACAGCATAATTCATTCTTTAGTTATACAAAGCACCGCTTTACCTTCCTTGAATGCAGTTTGAAGGACATTGAAATATCTGCATGTTTTTCTCGACCTTTATGTTATTTTCATTTCTCATTATCAATTATAATATCTCATGGACTACCTTGAAATATTTAACATTTTACTTGTTTTGGTTTTTTTTTGTTTGTTATGCGTTTTGTTTGACCTTATAATCTACTTCATATTTCTTAATTTTATCTATTTTCATTTCATCTGTGATATTAATTATTATCGAACTAAGACATTATGCAGTGTTTAGTCGCCTATCGCGTTTTTTATTTGTGCCAGTTTTATTGTTACTATCGATGTCTTGGTTGTACTCTCTTTTTCTCTTTGGCTTGTTTATCAACGCAAATTCACATGTTAAACAAGGTATAACTCATTTCATTTATAACACGCTGATTTGTCTACATTAATCACATTGTAGAAATTCATTCTCTGTCAAAAGCTCCGTGTTTCAAGTTCTTTAATAGCTCTATATAGGTATTGACTGAGCCCATTTATTTCAATTACATAATGTGTTCAGCTCGATCCCAAATGTTAAGCAGTTCATCATAAAGCAAGTAGATACTTTTAACCATTGATTCTTTAGGTCTTCCAAACTTTCTCAACTTGATATATATCGTTTTGTTTTTGGCACAGAGATAAAGCGTAGTTTTTTTGGAGGGGGTTTTGTTATAAATATACGATTTATATCACTTAAAATTTCCCCATTTTCACTTTAAAAAAACACTTCAGTAAGTTTTAAAGTTTCCTCTGTAACAGCAGGAAAGCAACCAACAGTTTTCACCGAATGAAAAAATTAAGATTCAGAAAAGCATCAGCTGTAAAAGACCCAATGTAATTGTTTCCATACTTTTGATCTGATTTCATTACTAATTGCTTGAACCGGAATCGTGTCTTTAGATCCGATCTGGATATTATTGCGTCGCACAATTAACTTCAATGAATCGTCAGGCCATTGTCAGGTTTCACTTTGAGCGAGAACTTCCGTATAATAGACTTTAGGATTCTGTTAAACCTTTTTCACTATAGATGCTTTATTGTCCGAGAAAGTTGAAAAGTATTTATTGTGTTCATTTTCCGAGAAATTATTAACTTATCTGGTGTAAACGTTTCCTTCACAATACTGTTCGGGATTTTGTATTTTAAAGATTTCTCTAAAGGCAACGCGTATGTCATCTTCATATTCCATTAATTTTTACTTATTCAGTACAATCGTCGTTCAAAAACATGATATTGTTATCAAAATGCATTTGCAGGCATTGTTGTATTTTCCATATATGTAAGTGTCAACTCTGTTAGCCTGCCACTGGACATCCACTATTGTATAGGAAACATATTCCTTGCTTTAGTGTGTGACGTGTAGATAGATTGGTTGGTAAACCATTATTTTCATTCGCTGTATTTATTTTTTCTTCTTGTCCCCTTTGATTTGGTAAATTTGATTGATATTTGTGCAAGGAACTGGATTTTCAGATTCATTTTAAAGTTATGTTCAATTAGCGTTCTTTTTTAGGTCATTAAAAAGTATAAAACATCAAGACTATACTTTGTGGCTTTGGTGTTATTAACAAGCCAAAATTAAAATGACCGGCACGTACATTTATTTTCAACAATTTGCTACGGTTCTTTAATGACATAAACGAATGATTTCAGATTGATGTCAAAACTTGCCATTCCTGTAGCTGACAGTGTGATAGTTACTTGATATAACGAGCCACTATGTATTGTTGCAAATCCTTATCCACAAATTGTTTTTGTTTTTTGTCGAATCGTTGTTGGAGATATAGTGCAATTTACATGCCTTTTATATTGTACTGTAAAAATGGCCAAATACAAATTTATGTATTTACCAACATTCATTCTTCGTACGGTAACGTTGAAACCATTTTTCTATCAGAGTTGATGCTGTTTATTTATATATTTTTATAATATGTTTGATTCATTTGGATATACGTTTTTAATGTTTGAAATCAACACAAATGTAGGTTTTTCTATTTAATATTATTCTTTAACACCACTAGTTTTCACCACAAAGTTATCCCGTCCAAACTCGTAAATTGATTGGAATTATTTTATAGACACGATTTGTTGCTTTTATGTGAAACACATGAAATTTTTATAACAATTTTTTGACAACTGTTTAATTAAATACAATGCAGCTTCTGTCAATATTTTTGATGTATAATTAATTTCACTGCTTTAAAGATTTGATTAAAAAATTAAATATCCAGTTCCCCAGTAACCAATGAATATAAACACTTATTGTAACAAGCAGCTTTGCAGTTTTTCGCGAATGTGAACGACTTCGTGGCGGACTCACATGCAACCTTTTAAACACCCATGTAGTACCGTGACCTTACCTATAAAATTAGTCTGTACTGTCTAAATGTCTCTCTATCACGAGAACTACGAGTTCTGTAATCCGACAGTTTTCGAAGCCATCCAATCGCTAGTTTATTGCATATCTGCTTGTTCATACATTTACGATGCATATATAAACCATCAGATTGTGTTTATGGTAAAACTAAATTTGCATCTATGTACTGTTATGCAATAGAACTGACTCACATTTGCGAGATAAACACACATCAGAGTTATTTCCCTTTGCAGATAGAGTTCTGGTAAATTATGGTTTTTGACATGATCACCTCTGACTGACCTAGTAATTTTTATAATTTGTGGAATACTCTAGCCTTGTTAGTCTAGTAATATTTAGAACAATGTACATATTGCTGGTGCTGTTTAGTTGATACTGAGCTGAAACCTTAAATTTGTTTTTATTTAAGACATGATGGGATGATGCTTATATAATGGTTGCAATTATACAATGTAAATGTAATACTCATAAACTAAATGTCCAAGAATAAACCATGTGTACACTATTTCCCGTGAAATAGTTTACATTGTTTACTGGATAGTTCAAAAGATGAAGAACCACAGTGGCTAGGTAGTTAGCGGCCGGTTGATTCGTGGTTCAAATCCTCTTCAGATCAGCACTTGTATGATGGTCTGGTGCAACCCTTGCTTACTCATCTCTAACAATTAATCTAAATGCCATGATCAGACAAAAATAAAAAAATGCTTGAAAACATATGCAAGTGTATCTTTCAAGGACAACAAAATTATATTTAAAACTTAGAGACTTCAACAACACTACCTTGGACCTTTTAGTGTAATGCAAAGTAGTTTAAACTCAATACGCTTGCAAAGTTTTGGGCTAGGTAATGATATAAACAAGTCACAATGACAAATATAGATATCATTTTCAGATACTAAAAGGTATTTATTATAATCGTTTGATGGAGTGTGAAAGCGCCCTAAATAATAATTCTGTCGGGCCAACATATTTGTAGCTAAGTGACTACATACTCTCTAATGGTTCATAAATTGAAATTCTATCACAGCCGTAAAAGAAATGAAAATCTGCAAGCATCACAATTCGGTTTTTTATGTCTTAATAAGTCGCTTTTCATCGTGACTAGTGTGTATAGCGTATGGTCCATGTCTGTTAAGACAAATAGAAAACGGTAGTTAATTTCCTTCAAACGATCAATCACAGTGATCATTTTATGTTATATTTATTGGTAAATGCATGATGACTTAGCTTGCCAATTGGTCCTGGAACATAGCGTTATTACCTGAATCCCTAGCCCAGAAAAATAAAAATGCAGTCTTATATTAACTGTGCCTATAGTGAAATAAACACACGCAATGGAACACATTTGTAAAATTCTACCAGAAAATATTATGCATCTTTAACTACAAGATAATTTTCAGAAACGTTGGAAACTAGGCCTAAATTTTTAAACGCCTTTCTTTATCCCACAATGTGTAGTCAAACGCGGTTAATGCGTAGTTCTCGGGACTGCTTAACCTCTGATGAATTGTCTATTCTTTCTGTAAAATATTATGTTGTGATAATATTTGCATGTATATTACTGCTGAGAAGTTAAGGCGGTTCGAACTCTCCTCGTAGTGGATTGTGGGTCGATAGTCGTCCCTCAATCACCGAAGCCGCCCGTTACATTTTGTCACATTTTGCCTCCACTTCCAAGACACATCATCACGAAGAGAATTTCATAATCATGTAAAAGCTTTATATTCTAAACAGGCCATATATTGAAAGATAGTTGCGTCTGTGGTAAGCTTGTGATAAATACAAGGCGTTTGATAGAAAATAGTCCCTCAAAAACATTTTGAGGTAGTACTTAGTCCTGTTTTCTACTTAATGTAGTCCGTAACCAGAAGCATAGATTAACTGGAATAATACTCGAACCAAGTGTCTCTGTGAAGAGTGGGTGGTTTGCATCGTGTCTGATGTGCAGTTAAGTGCAGCTAGCAACAGTATCTGGTGCGGAAGAAAAACAAACAAATAACAAATATTAAACATAAAAGTTCCTTCGGCTTACACATCTATCATCGGTAACGAAATATTTACTAGAGCAGCGAATATTGTCACAGCGATATGATATACAGTCTGATCTAGGAACCATATCGTAATGCAAAAGCATGAAATGAATATACTATTAAATATTGTTCATGTTGATCGTGCCCCGTATAAAAATATAACTGGGAGAATATAATGTTTCCAGAAGAACAGATGATTTCGTTGCTTGACAGAGAATGATGAAGTGGAACAAATGAATAATACTGAGCTCCTGTTTAATAATATTTGCGTCTATTGCACTAGATTTAATACTGGATGAAACTCAAAACTGGTCATATCAAGTTCCCGTATGACTTCTAAGAAATTACGAATTAATGATATAACTAATAAGTCAAGTACAATGGATCTTCATTCAGCGGGCAGCCGAAGTAGCTCAATAGTTATCGTGCAAAACTAATATTTGAAGGACCCAAATCAGTAAAAGGTAATTTTACTTGCTTCGACAACGAATAGTCTTTATATAATGGTGTGCATGAAAAAATAATATTTAACCACGATTGGATTGCACAACACGAGGAGAAGTCTCATCCAGACTATTCTATTTAGATTTATCAAGTTTAATTGACTTTTTCTATGGATGGGTGAAAGTTCGAAACATAAATTCCCACGAAAACAAACAGATTCACATACTGTAAATCAATTCCTCACCAAGCGTACAACAAGCATTAGTTAATTTATTAAATAGTACTGGGATAGATCAGTTGATTATGATCTTAAAAAAATTCATGCATATTAATAAATTGTTCGTTTTTGTTTGCGTAGAAAAGATGGTGAGTAAACTATGATTAGAACATATCTCCAGTTTATTTTAACCATCGGAAATGTATCCCAGGTTACGTTTCTTTAATCTCACATCATTGCATAAGATGATTTATACGAAGTCCCGCATAGACCGTTTGACTAAATACGTATATCATCTTAATAACTTGAGATGGACCACTTATATTCCAAGGATCTTAATTATGCAGTGTGACAAATCTAATTATAAATCCGAAATTATGGTTAAACGAATGAGGTTCAAAACTGTTGGTCACAAGAAAAGGGTAGGTAAGATATGTTACTCATGAACAGTAATTTGCCAAATGTATTGGAATAGGTCAACTGTTTCAACTGTTAACCAATATGATTCCTGGAAATATAAATATTACAAAACTTTGGCCATTGGAGTTAAAGCAGATTGTGTTCTTAATGTGCATTTGGTTATGCCTTATAGTTGTGACAAGGATGGATTTAAAATGACAAAACCGTTGATTCATAGCGGTTCCCACGCAATCCTGAACCGTAACGACACCAGCACCATCAATGACGAAATTGACAAAATCATTGAAAAGATTCTCCAGACGTTGGAGAAATACACCGATTCAGGATCGTGATGGACTGTTAAAAGGTGTCCTAAAACCATTTCGTGGATCCAGTTACATACCAACACCACAGGGCGCCCCGCTAAGGTTAGTGATAAACGTAAAGAATTTTGACAATAGATGTTTTGAATGAGCGATTTCGTCAGCGTTATATCAGGCAAGTGATAAGGAAGACATGCCTCGAAAATACCGGCAGCACCTGGGTGAACTCAACCTTGGTAATGTCGAATTTCCTGTGCATGTTACTAAGGCCACACTGAACAAATTTGAAACACTTTACCCAAGAATCGCTGTTAATGTATTCACTTAAGATTTAAAGCCTTTATCCGCTTACACTATCTCCACTGCTTACCGACCATGACCTTTACTCTGGCGATCAGTGAACAAACGCAGCGGACAGTAATGCCATAACCAGGACAAAGCATTTTCAAATTCACTGCTGTGCAGAGAAAAATGAAAGTTCTTTATATCATCTACGCGAACTTCGAATGTCCCAACGTTTCAGTTGTAGACGCGTCCACCAAAACTACACAAGTCGCTGACCAAAAACCATACGGATTTTGTTACATACTAATTAGAACTGAGTCATCAATATTGTATAATGGCAAAGAAACGGTTAACGTATTTCATATATTACTCGAGGTTAATGCGAGCTGTATTCGAGAAAAGCCCTATTCACCCGCAGACATGATTATAACTCGTGATGACAATTGTGAGTTTTCCACAGCCACTCATTGCTGGATATGTGATATCCTCTTTGCCAAAAGGCAAAGCTCTTCCACCGATGGAACTGAAAGTTCAGGTTCCGTTTTCAAAGTCCGTGATCACTGCGCGTACAGAGGTACTGCACACAGAGCATGCAATCTACAGTTGAGAATTTACTGAAACAAAACAAAAATCCCTGTAGTGTTTCATAACTTTACGTGGTTATGATAACTACTTAATAATGCCAGATCCCCACCAACATCGAAACATATATGACTTTTAGTCACGAGCAATTACATTTTATCGATTCGTTACAGTTTATGAATTCGTCCTTGGAAAAGTAAGTGTGCTATCTAACAACGGAGAACTTCGCAATCACCCGTCGATACTATCCAACCAACACGGACCTGCTAACGAGAATAGGTGTGTATCCATACGAGTACATACGACTTGAACAAGTTTTCCGATCGAAGCGTCTTATTCAATTCTGTCACCTGAAGGCATTTCAGACAGACCAAAAATACGAGCACGCAAATACGATTTGGTCTGCGTTCGAGTGCAAAAACATGGGTGACTATCACAATCTGTATCTTCTCACCAATGTGTCGTGCTTCTTTTTATTGAGCGATCACGTGGGACGAATTTCGTGACATGTTTGCGAGGATCACCTCGAACCGTATGGTTTTCTCACCATTTATTTGACTGGAACTTGAAGGAGAAATATTTAGCGGGTTTGGACACGGACGCATTTAACATGTCAGTTTAACAATAAAATGCAATCATATAAAATGCATATCAGTGATGTCATAAAAGAGAATGGGAAGCGACGTCGTGAAGCTGCTCATAAACACCAGGAATTGATACGTAATGTTTTAGAAGGCTCACAAAAGTCAAATATATTTTAGAGTCGCGACAAACTGCACGAGAAGACTTCGCGGCTGGGTTTGAACAAACATTTTCTCTGCTGATTAAGCCCACAAAGGAAATAAACAAACCTGCAGAGGAAATTAAAAGCCACAATAGCAACAGCGGAGGAAATGGCAGCGCTACGAGAACCGAAGAAGAACCGGATACAATTCGTAAAATAGCTAAGCGCATCAATGCTATGAAAAGCAACACAAGCAACTGCAAAGACTATTGAAGAGTTACAAGCGCGCCCTGGGGTCAAAGAAGAAGAGACTAAGGCCACAACACCATACCAATACAAGTCAGTGCGACCACGTAGTAAAATACTGGATGCTCAGCGACCTGACTGATGTACACAGATACCGCACAGAGTCCCAAAAGCGTGCTATTAATTCAATGAGTTGTACATATTAAGAGTAGTGTTAATCTGGTCGGCTTTGGCATATTTACCCTTTTGTGCTCTGATATACTTCATAAGCCTCTATCCCCCATCGGTGTTCACTTTCGTGGATTATTAATGCTAATCAGCCATAGATTTCGCATAGTGTTCTGCATGTTTGCCAGATTCATGGGGGATAGAGACTGTGACGTGTATCAGAGGCCCCAAAAGGGAAATAAAGGCAAAACGCCCAGTCAATCACTAGTAATGGTGCAAATGAACCGAAATAAGGACGATAACAGAATATAAAGCAAAGATTGAGTGAGACAGTTTCGGTACTAAATAATGAAATAATCTTGATGACGGTTTCTGTTTTCTCTACTCATATTGATGCTTCTTCAGGAAAACCCAAACAACGAAAGCTCGAGTTTTACCAGCCTTCTGATGAGGATGTTAAATACGATTACATATGTATTGCTAACTGAGTTATTAAAAGCAAGAATAGCAACGTATGCCAATGCATACGTTGACATACGTTGACGTGGTCCAAGGTTGACACTGCCTGGGGGGGGAGTGGGAGACAAGCGCCCCACTCCTCCAGAAATGCCCCATACGGCTTGCGTCTCTGATCGCCTCGGTCAACTAAAATCCAGCTCCTGGCCTTCGCGAGTGGCTTAGCTTCTAAGTCCAGCGGACCATGTTTCCACTAACAGGAGAAGGGGTGAAGGCGGGCCACTGGCGCCTTAAAACCAGTCGCTTCGGGTAGATGGGGCTCGTAAACGTTGGATGGTAGCTCATCTAGAAGAAGGAAAACTCTGATCCCAAACCTCCGCTGCCTTGCGGTTATACCCACTCATGGGAAAGGCTAAGGGAGTAAACCCCGACAGAGAATCCGGAGACGGAGTCCCTAAGGTGGTCCGATATTGACTCCAATGTCATTCTGGCAACTCCTGCGATGCCGTTGGTGCCAAGCTGTATCGGCATTCGTCGTTCCCTTGGGAACACCAGCTGTATAGAGAGGGGGGATCTGCTGCATGGGCAAGAGCTGATTCTCCATACTACCCTGCCCAGGCTTCGTAGCTCCACTGGAGAGGACATTTCAGCGTCGTCGTAAGGCGCCGGCACAACACGGGAAGCAGCAGTTTACCGGTTCTAAGCAATAGCTCGATTGGCGTAGAGCTTGGCGCCAGGGGTTGATTCCGACGGTGGGAGAGACCGCCATGTCTCATTGGACAGCTACCGCCCGCTTCAAGCTGTGCATCCTCCAGTCAGTAAGATGCTGTCCCGCCATGGCCTGCCTGCTTCACTGGGTGCGTGGAGCTTAGAGAACTATCTCGACAAGCAGGCCACAAACTCTGCACCAGGCAAGACTCAAAAAATAAAAATGAAGACTCCAGCTCCTCGTTTTGCAAGCTGGAACGTCAGGACCATGTATCCTGGACTCACCGATGACCTGCAGCAGATCGACGACGTACGGAAGACTGTTGTAATTGACAGGGATCTCTCCCGACTGAACGTCGACATTGGCTGCCTTCAGGAGACCAGACTGGCCAACAGAGGCACCGTCAGGGAAGCCAGCTACACCTTCTTTTGGCAAGGAAAGTCCTCAGATGAACCTAGGCAGGACGGTGTCGGCTTCACCGTAAAGAACACGCTCGTCGCCTTCATTGAGCCTTCATCATCAAGCACTGAGAGGATCCTTGCCCTCCGGCTGTCAAAACATCCTCAGGCCCAGTCAACATCTTCAGCGTGTACACCCCAACCCTCTGCTCCACCCTAGAGGAGAAAGACCTGTTCTACGAGGCTCTGGATCAAGCAATATCCAGCATCCCCAACAATGAAGGCCTCTACCTACTAGGAGACTTCAATGCTAGAGTGGGAGCTGACCACGAGGCCTGGCCCACCTGTCTCGGCTGTCATGGAAGGGGCAAGATTAACGAGAACGGTCAGCGACTGCTGTAGATGTGCTGTTCCCACAGCCTAAGTGTGACCAACACCTACGTCAAATGCAAGGAAATCCACCAGGTGTCATGGAGACACCCACGTTCCCACCACTGGCACCAGCTAGACCTCGTCATCACAAGGCGTGCGGAACCGGCCAGTGCCCTCCTCACCCACAGCTACCACAGTGCCGATTGCGACACGGACCACTCCCTCGTGGCAAGCAAGGTGCGAATAATACCCAAGAAACTGCACCACGCCAAGAAGAAGGGTTGCTCACGCATTAACACCTGCTGTGCAAGCAACCCAGAAAAGACACAGCAATTCATCAGCAAGCTGCAGGAGGCTCTCACCAAAGAGACACCTGATAACATCATCGACTCTAAATGGTCCCACCTCCGAGACGCTGTGTACAATTTAGCCATTACTGCCTACGGAAAGAAGGAGCGCAAAAATACCGACTGGTATGAGGTCAACTGGGAGGCGATGGAGCCCGTGACTGAGGCGAAGAGGAAAGCCCTTTCGGCTTACAAGGCTGCACCTAGCCCTAGTACACTGCAAGCCCTCAGGACTGCCAGGAACAACGCCAAGCAGACCGCCCGCCACTGCGTGAACACCTATTGGCTGAACCTCTGCACCAGCATACAGACAGCTGCCGACACTGGGGATGCAAGAGGCATGTACGAGCGTATCAAGAAGGCGACAGGTCCTCCATCCTTCAAGACCGCCCCCTCAAGTCCAACACGGGCGTAGTCATCAAAGACCAGGGGAAACAGCTGCAGCGCTGGGTTGAGCACTATCTTGAACTGTATGCAACCCATAACGTCGTCACCGAGCCATGGAAGAGCTCAGAAAAGCCATCGACTGCCTCGCTTGTGGGAAGGCCCCTGGGAGCGATGGCATCCCACCTGAAGTCTTCAAGAGTGGGGAACCAGCACTACTCCAGCCCTTCCACGAACTCCTTTGCCTCTGCTGGGAACAGGGACACATCCCCCAGGACATGCGAGACACCAACATCGTCACTTTGTACAAGAACAAAGGAGACCGCAGCGACTGCAACAACTACCTCCTCAACATCGTCGGAAAGGCTTTCGCACGTGTCGCACTGGTGCGCTTGCAGACCCTAGTCTCACGCGTCTACCCAGAATCCCAGTGTGGCTTCCGAGCCGGCCGGTCAACTGTAGACATGATCTTCTCACTACGCCAGCTGCAGGAGAAGTGTCGTGAGCAGCAGATGCCCCTCTACATCGCCTTCATAGACCTGACAAAGGCATTTGATCTGGTCAGCCGGAGCGGACTCTTCAGGCTCCTGGAGAAGATCGGCTGCCCACCACGACTGCTCGCTGTCGTCACATCGTTCCACAAGAACATGCAAAGCACAGTGTGCTTCAACGGCGCAACATCAGAGGCCTTCCCAGTCAGCAGTGGAGTGAAGCAGGGCTGCGTCCTCGCGCCGACGTTCTTTACCATCTTCTTCTCCATGCTCCTCCAATACGCCTTCAAGGACTGCAGCGAGGGAGTGTACATCCACACCAGGGCTAACGGCAAGTTGTTCAACATCGCTCGTCTCCGTGCAAAGACTAAAGTCACAGAGGTTCTCATCCGTGAATTGCTCTTCGCCGACGATGCAGCCTTGACATCACATACGGAAGATGGACTTCAGCAGCTGCTATGTCGCATCTCCCACGCCTGCAAGGAGTTTGGACTCACCATCAGTTGAAGAAGACGAACGTCATGGCGCAGGATGCAGACTCCCCTCCCACGATCACCATCGATGGGTACAACCTTGAAGTTGTTGAGAACTACACATACCTTGGGTCTACCATCTCCAGGTCGCTCTCCATTGATGCTGAGGTGAACGGCAGGATTTCCAAGTCAGCAGCAGTTATGGCCAGACTGAACCAGAGGGTCTGAAATAACTCCAGCCTCACTGAGAAGACCAAAGTGCGCGTCTACCAGGCCTGCGTGCTCAGCACACTCCTCTACAGCAGCGAGGCATGGACCACCTACACGAGCCACGAAAGGAAACTCAACAGCTTCCACCTGAGATGCCTGCGGAGCATTCTGCGCATCCAGTTGCAGGACAACGTACCCAACACAGAGGTTCTGGAACGCGCCAGCATGAACAGCATGTTCTCCATACTCAGCGAGAGGCGCCTTCGCTGGTTCGGCCACGTCAAGAGAATGGATCCAGGCCGCATTCCCAAGGACCTGCTATACGGCGAGCTAGCAGAAGGCGTTCGACTGACTGGACGGCCACGTCTGCGTTACAAAGACGCCTGGAATAAGGACATGCGGACGGCCAACATCAACGTCGACAACTGGGAGAGCTGTGCTGACGACCGCTCCGCCTGGCGCCTTGCTGTCAGACAGGGCGTTCAGAAAGCCGAGGAAACGAGAAACACAAACCTTGCTACAAAGAGAGCTAGGAGGAAGGCGAAACAACAACAGCTTCAACAAGCATCAATGTTCACCTGCAGCAAATGCAACAGCGACTGTCACTCTAGGGTCGGACACTTCAGCCACTCGCGAAGGTGCAGATAGGACACCCAACCGGAAGCTACACCATCGTCTCCCGAAGACGGACGGATGCTGACGACGTTGACATAAGCAAAATAATATATCACTAAGTGTTAAATATTCTAATCCAACACAGTATTTTATTGCGTTTACTCAAGTTAATCAACTTAGCTCCTACTACGTTCTGTATTTTAAAAATTTAATTTATTTTCCGAAGAATAATAAATTCTTCCAGACATTAAAAAGCCATACATTTGATACGAAAATAAATGGTACGTTTACCTTCGGCTGACCGCTGCTAAATATTTTATTGCAAACAGATCAAGTGCAATTCATCGGGTGCAAATTCTCTAACAAACCTTCTGGTATATAAATCTACCTGGTTTATTACATGGGTAGCTGAATTGATAAGATAAAGCTATTCAATACATTAACTATGCTCATACAATTATGTGACTTATTCATCATCAAATGAAATGTATTTAAATTTGCTATATTAAAATAACTCAAGGTCGTTCCATAAAATATGCCAGTCACGTTCTATGCGCATGTATTTGGTATACTTTAAAATAATTAATTGTTTTCGCAAAGTCCTTTAAAAGAAGAGAAACAAATATCTTCTAGTACTATAAAATATTCAGAACTTAATAGTTGGCTTATACAGTAATTTACTTACATATTAGACAAACAAGCTAAGAAATAAGGAGGATTAAAATACATAATGCTTAAGTTTGTCACATAACTGATATGCAACAGAGAGGCATAGCTGATTTGCAGCTAAATAAAATTTTAATACTGATTATTATTTTATTTTGACTGTGACAAATTGTTTTGTGAAGATAAGCCTGGGCTAAAACAAATAAAAAAACGAGACAGGGAGATCTTTAGAGAAACCTTTGAGGTTAAAAAGATACAGTTAGGTGAAGGAAATAAATTTCATAGCGTAATGGTCACGGAATTAATGGAGAAAGAAAATGTTTACTAATTTTAACTCCCTCAGACAAAAGCCATATGTACTTGAGAGATTTAGTTGAAATCGTAAGACAAAAATGTGGAAATCTTTTACTCAAAATAAAATCACAAATGGGTAAATATATTGCAGTTGTTTACTCATAATATCATCGATCTACAGATATAACAATAATTGAATAATGCAAGATATAAATAGACCTTAAGTATGTAGTAACTACATTGGTTATCATATAAGAGATGACCACGAAAAGACTAAATATAAACCTCCGAGAAAGCCAAATCTCAAAATAGCAGTCTTTAGCTGCTAAAGGACATCTTCCGTATTTCGTTCAAATTTTTTTGCAATCAGAGGGGTTGTTTTGGTAGTATGGATTTTATAAATTAAAAGACTCAAGGAAAGATGATGCGGAGGAAATATTTACTAGAAGCTATCTCTCTACAACATACGAGATCGTGTCTTTTTAAATTAAAAATAGATTAATGTTAAAACATGCATGGTTAAATCTATATACCAATAATACAGGAAGGATATGATAAATTTTTTAATACGTGGGAGCCTGACGAAAATCTCTCAGAGCAACAGTTTTAAAGTCACAAACACCGCTTAGAAGCAGTTCCGTTCATAAAAACATCATATTACATGGATGGAGTCAATTATATATCATTTGTGTTATGAAATGAGGTTTATTGATTTAACGAAATGTGGAAATACTCTCTATATACGATGTAAAGATTGTGCAGCAAAACAGATTCTCTCTGCACTAGTGTTGACAAAGACAAACTCTACCATGATATGAAACAAATCAGGGAGTTTTACATAACTAGCGATTGCAAACATTATAACATTACTGGAATGATATTAGCTTCAAGAAAGCTGTTGGAGTGTTTAAAGATTAGACGAATGGTGCACAGATACAAGAATTGTCTGGTCTCGAAAGTCAACTATACCCGGTCAATCTGATAGGATATAAACGTATGAAATACAATCTAGTGCAAACTTCTGTCAGCAGCAATATGCAACACTACATATAAACGTGTCATCATGCTATTTTAGGTATATCAATTAACTATATAGTTAAATTATTTAGCGTTTAGTCCAGTGTCGTCATCTCTAGGAAAGAATAGATTTTTATTGTTGTGTTCTACATATTTATATGTTCATCAGAAATATGATAAATGTACATTTTGTTGTGCATCGGTGTTTTCTTTTCGTTTCATCTGTATACGTATTTTTGGCTCAAGACCCCTTTGGCTCAAGACCCCTTTTCAGCTCATTCTTGATTAATTAAATTTTACATATGTACTAAAAATAATATTAATCATGTCGTCTCCAGAGATATAATTATCAAAGAAACTTCATTCTGTACTTATCACTCAAACTATTGGTCACTAGATCAGAAGTCTTATCATTATACGGAAGGTAATTTTGTTTTTCCGATTCCTAATGTTGGGTTGCGCATTGTATCATTTCCAATGTTTGCAAAGTAATAGTGAATCGTAAATCCCGATGAAGAACACTTCGCAGTATTTTCCTGTTTGTAAGTAGTTACATATTATGTAGCATGTCATCTTATATATTTAGTTACATTTAGATATACTTGTTCTAGGATGTCTAAAACCTTCAAGGACGTCTCACTTTTGCACTTCTCAAATAGATTTATGGTCAACATCAACACTGGCACCCATTGCAACTGCAATATGTACATACTTATGAAACATCTCTGTATAATAAGCTTCAACATATGTAGTAGTAAGTTAAGCTAGATTTTTCTATTTGTATTCAGAAGAATATAGATAACAAATTTCGCCCAAATTATTTAAATAATGAGTAACCAAACATTGCATACTTAATCCCTCATTTAAGCAATGAAGTGTGTTTGATTAGTTTTTATTAAATTACGTTGTTTCTCTCTGTATTTCAGAAATTTAGAATGTATTTTTGTTTGCTTATAAAATGTGATGGTGCATAGTCACATTTATTAATTCTTATTGCTTATATATTCATATATATTGTTTATTTTATAACTTGAAATATTGTATTGATTAACAACAAGGCCTATTCACGGTAATGAAACGTATAATTTACTATCTATGTTATGAATGGAATTTAAAAACTATATTACTTTCTCAAACTGTTCTAACACAGTAATACAGCTAGGTATTTAGCATTAGATAACTTGTCTAACCAAACGAGAAGAATGCATGATTTAACCAGATAGGCAGTCGGCTTTGCCAAGAATTATTAATTATTTTGTCTTGTAGCATTCGTTGTGAACTAGATCGTTCTTTGTAAACTATAATAAAGAATTTTGAATAGCCAATTTTAGTATGTCTTCTATACCAATGTTCGTTAGGGAATCTTGTTTGATACTAAATGTCTTCTTCAAAGTCACATTGTAACGTATTGTAAGTGTTTGAATTTAATGCGACAATGCAAATATCGTAAATAATATTGTTCGTTTTGCTTACGTTACATTATTACAAAGTTATTACAAGAACTCATGCTTGCATAACTCTACAACAGCACCTCTGGAAATGGATTTGCTTTATTGGTTACTTTCGAGCATAAGATAGCATGTCATAAGGATACAATAGTCTCTGCAGTCACTACTCCTTTATATGTGCAACATATTGTCATAGACTCAGGATTAACAGATGTGCACCATAATGGGGTTAGGGTGGATATTTACTACTGCATGTAAAATCTCTATAAGTTATCAGAGATGTTTCTTTAAAGATATTAGTGTTACATGTTTAGCTCATTGGACCTTGGGCAGTGCAAGAGCATGTAGTTGTGGCGAATTAGTAGCTTTTTGATTACATGAATTTTAACGTATAGCTTCTCCCTATTTTCGATAATGCGCCACTTCATAGGCATGTTCTCAGACTTCCTGCTGTCCATGGAGTCACATTATACTGAAGTACTAGTTGGCTAATCCCATATTTAGTATGCCTGTAGGAAATCTCTGTCAATAAGTTTTAGCTTTTACCATGTTGATCATTATTTTACACTTGGCTTGTCAAGGTTTGACATTTTACTTTCAGCACCGTTTCTTGCACAAATTACATGCCTGTATTACCCCCATTTAATACCAAATGTGTTTTCTCCATTATATGGTTGCTTGATGGGAACATCACGACCCGTGTATTAAATATGAAGTTTCAGGTTGTTCGTGTTTCGCGGTAAACGAACTTTTCATCGATTGAGTCAAGTTCTTATGGACGCCATTTTTGTTCGTTTGTGACCCATGACCTCGATGGTTCGATCTTACAGGTATGTGATTCACATACATTTACACTCAGATGAAGTCACAGTGAACTTATTGCCGAAAGTAATACTGACTTTATGTAAAAACTGTAAGATTTATTGAGTAATGTAATTTGTTTTGTGCATAGTTGCAACTTCCCTAGCAATCACAATTCTTTTAATACGATTATACCCTGTCACTGGTTTGCCACAGTTTATCTATTACAGAACTGTTATTGTGCTACTGAAAACAATATAGACAAATTATGATATAGAGTTTTGTCTTAAAGTTTTGTACAGAGTAAGATCTAAGATGTGAGAATGTTTTATATACTGAAATATATCGAACCTTATTCAGATGTGGTTGATATCGCAAGAATTGCGCTAGACCGAGGTTTGCCAGTCTGCCACATCTGATTCGTTGACGGATTCGTTCTGCCAGTTCTGATTTGTTCAGTACTGTCACGAGGTTAAAAACCGAAGGTTATATATTGGAGTGGAAGACAGTACTTGTCAGATAACTGCAGAGCGCGTTCAAATTCAAAACCAGAAGTAACACCTGTGAAGTCCAACACCCTTTTTAGGTAATGACATATATAAATTGCTATAATAATAATAATAAATAATAATAATAATAATAGTATAAGACTGGCAAAGTAATAATAATATTCTGAATTATTTGGACATTATTTAGGTGAAAAGCTAGTAAAAGAAGCAATACTTTGAACATTTGAAAGTCCATGTTTTTAACAGTATGCAGAGGTAAGCATTTTGGAAAATTACGTAGGAAATGTTTGAGTAAGTAAATTAATCTTCCAAATTGTCGTGCAGTTATCTCCCACCACATTGGTAACCTGGGTTAAACGAATACAAAAGCAAATCTTCAACTCTCGTCTGTTAGGGTCACTATGATTTTCAATCATTATTTCATTATTTAACATTGAAACAGTCTATTATGTGCTGAGACATTTTATTGAAATGATCCAGGAAAAAGACATCGAAAATTAACGTAAGTATCTAATTGTTACGATACAAGAGTGTAAGCAACGAATGTTTCTTTGTAAGAGTATATTTGTCTTATCCCAATGAATATTTTGTACTGGTGACAGCTTTCCAATTTCTTAGTTGTGTTACCCTCATTAAATATTTTTGTTGACTTTACTGTTGAGTGGAACTTCTTTAATGAACCCTCCCTAGCAGACAGGAAGTAGAGGTCGCTCACAATATACTCATAGGTTAACAACGATGACGGATATTATTCAATAAATGTTGCAGCCTACCAATACGACACAATGTAAGCATTTGCTTCATATCTTTCTTCCTTAAGTTTTCACAAGTAGCCATCATATATTTAATTTGTCTCCTTTGGCTCTGTTTAAATTCTTTCTTCCCAAGATCAACAAATATCTTAAATTGTATTAAGAATTACTACCTTTCTAAGGTAATTAAGATCTGGTTTTCTAAACCTTGTTGGTTTTGCAGATGTTTAAAATAACAATTAGTCTGCTTTAAAGTTACTAAAGAAGCATATAATGCTGAAATTGATGAGTTAAAGTAAACAAAACAAATAAAGTGTCACACAGTCGTCTCTAAACTGGTTAATACATCAATTGCAGGAAATACCCATCATGGATATTTGCCTTAGGGTTACTACATCTATCATCGCGCTCTTTATTTTAAAATAGCTTATGTCACAATTAATGTATTTAAATTCTTTCCTTTTCGATATCTCCAATCGTGATCTGATGGAATCACAAAGTTGTTACAAATTATGCTAAACTCTTCTAAGGCTACATTGTCGTTTGTAGGATTATATATTAGTGGTATCATAAGTCAGACAATGGTTTTCTGGTTGCAAAGTATTTATGAAACGCATATTCTGATTTACTGCCACTGGTGACTAGTGATCTGATAAGAAATTCCACATCCGGACGTTACCATCCACCCTGCCCAGATTAATTTACTTTTGACAAAACCCAAACATGCTTATTGAATCATTACTATGAAAATTCTGAAGTGCAATATTCCAAAATGTTTTGTAATTTCTATTTAAAATAGTCATTTTTGTATAAAATATGTGTATCTTTTCAGAACGATTTGCAACAGTATGATCAATATTTCTAGCCTGAACTTCAATTCTTAATCCTGTATTAACTGGTGCAATAAAATATGCTGCATACCGATGGCAAGTTATGCTAAATTTTAGTATACAAACCTGATTTCTATAACTCTTTATATAAATGTTTCCATAGCCAATCTATATTTATTGTGAATTTTAAATCAATAAAATTGGGTGATATGCATCGAGTTTTCATTCTATATTGTTTGGTGCACAGGGAGTTTTGTGGGTGCTCAAGTAGTTTTGTTGTTTAAGAACTAAGCTAAGGACCAGTAGCCCAAGTTTGCTCAAAAATATTTGGATACCAATGGCACAGGTGTTTCTCATAAATGGGCCAAGGTTAATGCAACTAAGTAATACAATACAGCATAAAAATTCATCCTTCTAAGGAACATAATGCTAAATATCTGAAATAAAACACTGTAGGACCAGAATCTTAATATGATTTTATTGTACTGAAGAAAGAAAATAAGACTCAGGTTTGCAGAATTCTCGACGAACAAATAAAAACATATACTAAGGGCTTGACACAGTTGTGGTTTCGTATTTCTAATTTCTGACCATTATATTCCGTTGGAACTCAACCACACATTACTCTTCAAAGTGATGCATGTTATATGCCATAGACCTTCTGGTTGCCTACTTCATACATGTTTCAAGCGAGTAAGACTAATAAGCAGACAACAAGTCCAAATATACAATCCCGTAATACAGACGAGCCCAACCAGCCAAACTAGCAAAACAAAAGAGTGATGAATAAAGCCTCTACATTTTGTCCCTCTGCACCACATTAGACGTAATATATCTAGCTCTACGTGCTGTATCATGCCAATAAGGTCCATTTTTCGTGGAGCTATTGCGCGACAATTTACTTTTGATGAGGCCAGATACTCTTGTATTAAGAATGAAAGATACCATAATGAAAAAGCCTAAAGATGCATTTAGAACAACGAAAAAATAGGAAAGAACGATCTCGTCCGTCCATGCATAAAGAAATCCGAAAATCCACGTGATTCCTGTAATTGAGGAAAGTTTTAAAAAAAATGACAGCATTATTCCTTTTATGTTTAACATTCTTCTCAACATTAGGTAAAGAGCGGAGCTTGAATACAACTACAAGGAACATAACCAAATTAGAAACGACTACGAAACCAACAGGAAGGGCAAACATGAATCTGACCATTTTCCCACTAGAGATGTAACAGATTTCTGGACCATAACCTATTTCTAACATGCCCGACTCGGCTAAAGCCTTGATGAGATTGAATAAAACAAACATGGCTGACGTAACAATTACAGTTATCGTGATGATGATGACTCTGTTAGAACTGTGCGTCTTTGAGTTTGGTTTGTTCAACCGGAGGAAAACTTTAAGCATGTGAAAGTTGCATGCATGCATCCAAAATATTGCTGATAACCAAAAAAAGTGAAGCGACACACCTACACCTTCACAGATGGAACCTGCAGAAGCTGGAGTGAAAACAAACGCTAGGTACATCGCGTGAGCCATGAACAGATCGATGACAAGTAGCATATTGTTCTTCCCAGGAACAGTCTGCAGTTCGGGCAACACGAGGTAAACTATAAGGGTCAGCAAGAGGCAAAGAAGAGACATGGAGGTACAGACAATCGAGAGAATTACATCAGCTCCAAAGGAGACATTTTTATGAAACATATTAGCTTTGATAGTCTGAGACGCCATTTATACATGTGTACAGATCCTTAACTCTACACCTTTATTATTGAATACAATATTGAAATCTGTCATGTTGAGATGCAAGTCTAACATTGCCACATATACACCATATTCGGTGTAGTTCCAATCAAATCGCTGCTCATCGAGTTCTGTCATAGTGCATGGGATCAGGAGGGATGTGGTCAGACTCAGCTTGGCAGGGCTTTGAGTACACAAACTTTGTTTATTCGATACAACGTGTGGGATAAACATCTTATTGTCAGAAACGCTGGGAAATGCATGAGAAATGAAGTCGTAGAGTTCCAATGGATCATCATCGAAGGTTCTGTGGCACAAACGAATTGAGTAAACCTCTGATAAATCACTTGCTATGTCAAAGACAGGTACCTCAGTACGAATTAGTCGGGGTGAAAGGACGTTAGCTGTGTTGTTGCCCATTTGCAAGATGGCAGTAGAATTGGTGATGTTCTGTATCATTTCGTATACTCGATCAAACTCGTAAAATTCATATATTTTGAATCTTCACCGTGAGGAAATGAATATTATATTTGACTTTAATATTTCACGATACCATGTATTATTGTCGTCTTCGATGACTGTGTTGCTTTCATAAGTGTGATTTACTTTGTACACTTATCAAGATTACAAATATTATATCTTGAATATGTCCAATCAGATAACACACCCTCAAACCAAATGCGAGTTTTCTCTGCAACCTCAGTCGCCAGTGCTAATGGACATCTCTCCAATGGAAACAGAGTAATTTCAGTTTCGAAGAAGGCTCCGTCTAAGTGGCTAAAAATATTGACGCAATTTGCCTTTGTCAAGTGTCTTTGTGGGAGAGCAATACAAATCTCGGCATTTCATCTGAAATACGCATGAACAAAATTAGCAAATATATCTATCTAAGGCCGATCAATCAGATTGAATAACTCATCAAAGGTTTCTTATATCTCATTAATATTATGTGTTGATGATATATTATCCATGTGAAAATATTAATAGTAGCAATAAAAGTAATTACTAGATTATGCTCTATATTTGAAGTTTAAACGTACGCGTGTTTATTAGTTTGTTTGTCTTACAAACCAATAAGAAACTATGACAAGAAGTAGCTATCAAGTGATACACACACACAGAGACATATATATATATATATATATATATATATATATATATATATATATATATATATATATATAATATTTCTGGTAATGGCCGGATTTACAAATCTCCAAAAATTATAAGCTAATCAATTTCTTGTTCAAGGTAGCAAAAAAAACTACTAAAACAACACAAGATACCTAACGGAACAGTTGATCATACACCGAAACTATTTACACATTTGTCTGCATAAAAGAGCTAAGTAATATAAAATTAATTAAATTAAAAACAGTATCAAAAAATGTCAGGTATTTGCTTTTCTCACCCATGCGACAGAGAAATCTGTCTGTTTAGCTAACCTTACTTTTTCCGTTTCAGTCTGGTTATCTCAGACCTATCGTCGCAGTGATGGTATCCACGCGCTAAGAATTACTTTTAAAAAGAAACCCTTTCTGTCGTATGCTGTGCCGGATGGAGATGTTATAAAATAAAACAACAACAATATTTGATATATAACAAAAAGAAATACACTCAGAAAGCAACTTAAGGCCTCTCCAACTTTGATAACACCATACAAAACATTTTGACACACACACACACACACACACACACACACACACACACACACAAGCCGAACTATTTGATACTCCAGACACACAGACAACACACATCGCTGGCTGCACAAAACCAAACTCTCTCAAGTGATACTAAAAAGCTGGCATAAACCATAAATGTGTTATGTCAGTCTGGTTTCTTCTTTGTCGAACAACCACAATTCGCCCCACTCCTTTACTTACCAACCAAGGGCCACGAGTGGCCGAGTGGTCTAAAGCGCTCATTGTTACGGGTCACTGCCATTTCATCTCTATCTGCGTGGGTTCGAGTCTCAGGCTCGGCTAAGGTGGGTATGTGAGAAAGCTTGCCAGTAGCTTCACGTGGATCGGTGGTTCTTTCCGGGGTTTTCCCTGGTTCTTCCTCCACCATTTATACTGGCCGCCAAGTATAGCCTATCTTGTGCTGAAAAATGGCGTTAAACCCTACAACAACAACAACAACAACTTACCAACCACAGTGGCTCATTCATCAGTCCACATGTTATTCTACAACAAGATTTCCATGTAGCGTATGACTGCACTAGTGATAGAAAAACTTGCCTTATTTCCAGGACAGAAAATATAAATTTCCAAGAAAGTCATGACTTAGAAATTTCCTGATGTTGCTATACACTTCGTTAGAATTGTACCTTGTAGGCATATTCATACTGTAGGCCTACTGCACAGTATGGTACCGTTGCCTACCATAGAACGTTTTCCAAATTAGAACTGATGAAAGTTAAAACTGATGCGTATAAAATATTTTATTTATTGTCAATTTCGTATGATACCTAGCGATTAAATGTGATAATACAGTAAAAAAAATCAAATGATGTTATGTTTCTATTTTCTCATGCTTGTAATTTGTGTTCTTAGGGTCGACAGGTCACCCTATTACCCTCATTAACATATTCGTCTTCATGCGCAGTACATGTACATGTATTTGGAAATACATAAGCTCGTGGCTCGAGACGCTCATTACGCAATACTTTTAACAAATAACAATTATAACTTTTTCTTCATTGTTTTTCCTTTTCTCAGAGCGGCATATATAGCTAGATTCTACTTAGATTGTTATTCAGATTTCATTAAAAGAGTACAAAACCTGAGGACCTTTATACAGAGTGAGAAGCAATAGTACCTGATGAATGCTAAGTTTTGAATATGCTAACTAAATTGCAAGGGTGCAGGGTTATTTTGATTTAGTTGGAAAAAATTGGGTGAGAAAAATAATCTCGGCATAGCCTCATGGGGAGACAAATAATATTACACACTGACTGTGATTTCCTTCTCTCGGTCCAAACTCCAACATTCATTCTATTAATCTTGTGTTAGGACGTGAAAGCGGGACAAAATAATCAACCTTGGGCTTATTCGGGTTCATTTGTTTTATCCTTACAGAGGACAAACTTGTCTGGGTCTAATTCTAAACTAAACGCAAAGGACAGGAAAGATGTGTAGCTCTAAAACAACCTCTCTAAAACCAGAATGTACAATATAAAGGAAATACTATATCTGGTAAAGAAAGTGGAAATGTGTTTCAATAATGGTTTAACCACTTAGTGAAGAGGGCACGATACTACTAACGCTACTACAACGAAGTGTCTCGTAAAGAGTCAATGGCTATATAGATGGACAAAAATGAGTCGTAATAGTTACAACGATTTGTGTACTGGTTATATTGCTTCCTGACTGAAATATTGAGAAGACTGCATTGGAAAGATTCTTTGTTTTTAAATAAGACCAAATTCGCGACAAGTTCACTGCTGCTGAACCCACTATCGTTCATTACGTGCGCATTATGTATCCTTTCACATTCTGTTAGAATCAATCGGTAGCATCTTGAGTGACTCTACAAAATGCCCTATTGAGTTGTAGTGGTTTGCTGGTTTCGAATCGCTTGTATAGATAAGGTGATTCTTCTGGTTATCCATTGGTTGTCTGTAGTAAATTGGTTTGCCAACATGCTGGACGACCATATGTTTGCAGATTAGTCCTCGCATGTTTTAGCAACTTTATATGTGGTCGTGTCATATATTGCGGCGTGAATACCTACCGCAACCAGCCCCTGTCGTCTGCCTCAGCGTGTCACTGAGAACGTCAGTTATTCCCCGTTTTCTAGGCCTGATATAGGGACAATGTACTCAAAGTACCTTAAGTAATTAACCAACCGAATGTATATGTTATGCTCTCTCATCGATGATTCCTCTGAGTAATGCCTCCATTTATTATTATAAAACATGCGGAATATATGTATATATTCCAACCAGGAATCTAACCCAAGCTGCTATTAACCGTACCTAACGGCTAGCTCTTATGCGCCAGCATCCTAACCCACTCAGTCACGAGCACACCCCCATAAAGAATGAAACAAGGTCTTAGGTAATGATTCGAATGCGCGAAAACGTACTCACTAGGCAAGTGGAATTTAGCATTCAACTATATGTATAAACTCGCTTGATGTCTATTTAGAAAACGTGGTGGATACATGAAGTTATATTGATACAATAATGTATGTACACCAAAACAACGAAACGCACTCATCCCTGGGAATCACACTTTATGCTAGGATACACGATTACGCGAAATACATTTATACAGAATGACACCAACATAAATCAAATTGGTTAGATAATATTTTTTTCCAAGCAGGAATCTAGCCCGTGCCACAAGTAGCAGTGCAAACTTCATAGCCCTCATGCACCGGCACCCTAAACTAATCACAAGATGTTAAAGCCAATGGCTGATGGTTAGAGGCTCACGTTTGCCAAAAATATTTGGGAGCAGCCATAGCTCATTTGGTAGATGGGATGCTGATGGATACCCACCCTGACCTGCCTAGATCGGCTAATTCCTTGTTTCTCTGTGAAAGGTACTCAGTTCTCATTTAAACGGTATGCCGTAACCAGTAATATGTTAAAAGTGCCTTTAAAAAAACAACACAAACGAGACGCTCTAATCTACTCGGCCATCCGTTCTTGCTCTTAGATGCAGAGAAACAAAGTAGAAAGTAAAGACTCAGTGAGCAACTTGCAAGTGCTTTTTTCTGTGGCATTAACATATGATATTGACACAAACTGGTACAAGAAAATGTTTGGGCTTTTGTGCATAAATGAGTAAACAGTAGCGAATCCTGTGTCATTTAGTGAAACTAAATTTGTAAATAGTTGTAGCAGTATTAGTTTTTATTATGGCGGTATTCATTATTATTATTATTATTATTATTATTATTATTATTATTATTATTATTATTGATAGCAGTAGAAATATAAAGCTACGTCGAGTTCGACAAGAAGGAGGAGTTGATGGATAAAGAAAAGCAGGAGATACAACTGCATAGCTTGTTGTGGCTTGTCAGTGTTATGTATATTTATTTTGCGTTCTTAACCTTTTTCCATGCTTGTGTTACGTGTAGGATCGTACAAAAATAACAAGAAAAAGAATGAAGCCAACAAGCTTTTTAAATTTTAACAAAATAATTGATTTCCCTGGGAAACAATGTAAAAATAGAAAATAGGACTTACGGTTTGTGAATATAATCCAAAATTAATCATAAGATTGAAAAATATAAGTTCTCTCACTAAACAGTTCTAATTGAATCCGGGTTCGAATCTCGATGAAATTCCAATATGGAGGCGATGACGTCAGATGATGTCTGTACTGATGGAAACAGATCCTCGTTGAATCACAGTTTATTACGTTTCCGTTAAACTTCCAGAATAAATTTCCACTGAATTTCTTTGTCCCAGGACTTTTTATAAAAAGGTACACTTGTTTAGTCTTCTAAAGAATAAATTATTAAATTCCAAAAAACAGATGAACTTCAAAAACAATCTGACTTCAACAATAAAAACCTCTTGAGCCCTCAAGGTTTAACATACGACTGACTGGAAAGCTCTCGGAATGAGTATTAAACCCAACTAAAACATCATCCCAGTCCCGCGTGATGGGTCACGTGGTCTCTTAACATTTGAACAGCGCAATAAAAAAAATTAAAATTATCACGTAGGCAAGAACAGCCCTATCTAAGAACCAAATTCTCACACTGAAAATATATAAAAAAGAAAGGCTGTTTACAATCCAGCTAACACGCGGGCCGAAATGACCTTGCCAATAGCCAATCGTCTTCACTCCATGTTTACAAAATCTATGAACCAGAGTGAGCTAAAAATAGTGCTAATGTAAAACTTTTTACGTTCTATACAAACTGAATTTACTGAAAATAAATATCGAATCCCGTGAAAATAATCATTACAATAAAATGTAATGAAAGAAAAATAAAATAAAAAAGAATTTTAAAACTAACACACAAGCAATTTAATTACATATACGTAACACTTGAGGATAGTTATGTGTGTGTACCTGATTTTTGTCATGTTTCTAATGATAAATCAGTTGTTTACTGATATCTGAGTTCAAGCTCTAGCCTTATTTACAAACTTAGATTCTTCTGGACGAGATCTTATGACCCACATCCCGGTCATTTTATTGTATCGTAGGCTTTTATATAAGAATGTGATAAATATAGTTAATCATTCCGATTGAAATATCAGCCTGTGGAAGAGGAATCAATTTTAGTTGTGTTCAGTAATTCTTTGAGAGGAATTAGTTGTATAAATTATTCAATAATATTGCAACATGCTCGTTCACGTTTGGGCCAAAAATATTACTTTGAGATAATTGAGGACTCATTCAAAAACTGACTGGATTATATCACTGTAGTACATAGTAACTATTGCTTCATCAGTTCATTCAAAGACTTTTGGTACATCAGCACCATCAAGACTAGGTGAATGTATTCAAAATATTAAATACCTATTGACTTGTGATAGAACACTTAGAATTATTTTGGGATTTAATTCATAAAACTGTAAAGTTTCATTAAGTTCTTTTTAAATTTTCACTTTGCATTCTAAGGAAATAAATTGTTTGTTCAATTGTACAAAACACGTTGATCTTGCTTCTTTCTGTTATATAGTTCCAGACCAAACAGTTGTAAGAACTGAAAGGAGAAAAACTGCAGCTGTAGTTACGGTAAAAGGAACCATAGAAATGACTGTGGTCTATGAAATCTCAAATGTCAGAGTGTTTGCATATACTACTGCACGTTAATTGAAATTTGCTTACATTCTGCCAAATTGCAAGTCGCGTACATTCTGCCAGATTGCTTTCATAGTGGCTACGATTACTGTCGTTGTAATTATGATGAGTGAGAACTTACCAAGCATGGATCAAAGACCATTGCAGTAGGGCATTGTATTGATTCCATCGACTCCTGCTCCTCTCTTCGGAAGTTTATGAGGGCAGAAAATGAAACATCATCAGGTTTTCCATGATCAGTATTGCTCGAACACACAGGGCTATTCTTAAGCATCGTAATGTTATTACAAATCATGCATAAGACATTTTTATATTTAGAATCAAATGAAGACCCAAGAGGAGAATGGCATAGCCTTTCAATGACCTCATCATATCGGTACCAAAATCCGCTCTGGTTACAACTTGAAATAAGTGGGGTACATTTCTTTTGTGTATATCTCGACAGTTCATGTGGATGAAAAATTATATTGCATTCCTTTGAGTTGATGGCATCTATATTCTTTGTTTTAGAGAGGATCCAAAAAGGAAACTATTGCTACAATCCAAAGATACATTCCAAGCGAGCAAATCCTCTTGCGCAATGCCATGACAAGAAGCACAAAATTTGTTTCGATAGTTAAGTCTGTATTTAATGTCTGTAACTGGCGTTACGTTCGAAAATTCAAACTCCTCTGACATTACGAAATTTTTGTCAAATGTTCTACACGCCTTCCTCTCTTCCAGGTCACATCCAATGGGACAGTCAGAGATGAAGTAATATCCAGAATATTTAAGTGTGCTCTCTTTAGACGGATGTAATGACGGGTAATAACAGTCTAACTCGCTTCCGTCAACTCTAGCAAGTTCGTTAAAATCTGAGATAAAATTAGGGCAACAATCTCCCTCTCTTATACAGTCCGCGTTGCAACTACATTCATTACCGCAAGGAGAAATTTCAGACGGATATTGAAAACCCAGAGAAAAATTGCAAATATGATTGAAAGGACAATGATAAAGGTGAATTTCTGTAGCCCGTCTGATACTTTGATCTCCAATGGCGTTAAGATATGACAAGGTCCTTTTCTCTGAAAGAATTCTTTCCACGTCCATAAAGGTAAGGTCACCTTGATAAAAAGTGTACAAATCAGATTCTTTGAAGTACACGATAGCAGTCGAAGTAATATCATTATCTTGTGTTGAATGATATGTTGTGTCTTGTGTAATTGTAATAGATCCTGCCTCACTAGAAGCAACTGCATAAATTTTTGCTATCTGCAGAAGTTTTGCAACGACTATTAATAACATTGTTGGAGACGTCATCTTTTGTTGCATCATAGAGAGTCTATGCATTTCAAAATTAGATGAAACAATATTTTCCCACTTTGGAAGCAAATTCGAACAATTGCTTACATAATTATTGTTCCTTACTTTAAAACAAATTGTTTATTACATTTTCCTTCTGAAACAAAAGCACACTGTTCTGAATATATTGAAGCTTAACGTCTGATTCAATGCATACTTAGACAGTATTATCTGCAAATATTCGTACCTTGAAATATTAGTCCGTAGGAAAACATGTGAACCTAATATTGGTTCAATTCTTTTTATATTCCCAAACGACAGGGCAAATGTTTGAATTTTACAATCGCCATGCTACAACTATATTTCAAAAGATGCCAGAAAATCTTTAAAACAAAGCTGTCAAATGAATTACTTACTTGAGTTGAAATATAAGTATATACCCGGGCCTGTGCATTGTACACTTCTTAAATTTCAAGTTAAACATTTGTTCCTTGGTAAAATCAGTTTTTACATCTCATACAACTGATTGTCCTTTCGGAAAATAGTCAAAAACAGAGATTGCTCAGTCTGATAATAGAAACCACGAGATTTATGTGGGTAAATTTGTACAATATTTATGAACAAACACTACGATCCCATGTTAGATGTGGTAGATTAACCTCAGGTTGCACCCAATCACATCGTTTCTATGTGATATTAAATATACTCAGTAACACTTCTGCGGTAATTCCTACAAAGTTTTATTGTGAGATGTATAAGGTAATTAATTTACCAACACCTGAAAAACGAATAAAAAATATACAGATAGAAACTTCAAGAATAAATTAAAAAATCTAGTCACCATATCGTACGGATATTTGAAATTTTAAGAATATTAAATTTAATGGCCAGTTAAGAGACATTGAATGAATTTTAAAATGGTTGCACATTTGTGACTACAGACAGTAATAAAGCGTATCGAAACTTATTTGATTTTATTAAATTTATTAAATTCAAAATATTTCAATCCTACCAATTACCATAAATAATGAAACATTCAGTGTTAGACCTATTAATGGAGGGTTTAAAATTCGGAAATATGTCCCCAAAACTAAGCAAACAGGTTTGTATAAATAGCTGACAAAATGTAATCTCGGTCTGACTTCCTTTTCTGTCTGAGTATTGTTAACAATGTTAAAGTACGCTATTTTCAACAAAGCCCGAAAGAGGCAACTCGAAATACCTTACTGCACATGGACACTAGAAACTACACGGGTTTTGAAAAAAAAAAAATGGTGCTAAAAATTAGCCTCTGAAATCTCGCTAAAACATAAAATACTCAGGATAGTTTCACTAGTTTAGTGCTGTTAAACAAGTACTCAGTACCACCTGGATTGGTTAGTCTGTTTGACTATTGCAATGTTATTCATGTTCAACATAAATACTGCAGTTTATCTGTTTCATATTTTCCATAAGAATTCGGTTAAGCATATATCTAACAAAGACGATATAAGATTTGTCATTATCTGAAATACAATTTTTTTCAAGTATATTTTATCAAATCTATTATCTATGAATATCCTATGACAACAATAAATTTTCAAGTTAATATGTACTGAGTACAATTTAGATGCCAAACTAACTCCAAAGATCGATATTGCAAGAGAATGTGTATTTTAAGAATCGTTCGTATAAATAATTACAGATATGTCAACATGTTGACTTGTTATGAATTTAACTGAATGATTGTGTGTCTTCTATTTCAGTGACTATTTAATTATTTAGACCATCAACAAACAAAAAGATTTTAACTAGTTTCTTTTGCCTTACACTTTTATTCGATTCTTATAGTGATCTTCGTGTCCCTGAAATGGTTTGGCACTATAATGCCTCTTTCGCCAAAAGTTGTTGATCTAATAATATCATGGCAAAATTCATTTGATAACAATAGAAAAACTGAAAACTGCAATTGACTTTTAAAAATGATTTGATACGGCGTCATAGGCGCATGCGGACATCATGACATTTGGCTTTAAAATAGCCATTTGTGCTAAAATTGGAGCTGTTTTATTAAAATCAAGGTGGTCCACATTTGGCAACCAAATTAATATCTTCACAGAATATAAAGGTATGCATTAATGACATTTTAGTAGAATATGGGTTTGGTTGGTCAATGTGGACCATGTTAAAAGCCAGAAAATTTAAGTCCGTCAGCGTTCATTAGTACCCTACATCTCTATAATGTGCCAAAAATGACACAGATGATTGGCCGTTAATTGTTGGATTTAATCCGTTTATTCTAGGTTTTGCCTTTAAATTAAATTGGGTCCAAAAGCTGCATGTACCTCACTGTTCAGGATTCAGAAAACGAAATAAATTCACATGTATGAGAGAGAGAGAGAGAATTTTCTATTCATGACTTCAAAGATGACATACCTGAATAGAATCTGCATAGTCAGTCTCAACTTGTTGACACATCCAATCATAACGAAGACACCATAATAGTTATAGAACTATTTAGTCATGAAGTAAATGTTCTCCCAAACGTATCAAATTAACCGGACATGGTTAAATTAGCGCTTACACAGTATACACTAACTATCCTTTATCCCAGGCAGACGCCTGAATAAATTGTCCAGTAAAAATAACTACAATATTATTTTCAAACTATACCATTCCATCTGACTGTCACTAAGTCTCTGCTTCACCCCCATGCTTGTAAACTGATATGTGAATCTCAGTTCGAATCGCCTCAAGCATTACTTTTCCAATCTCTACTGACTACCAAACCAAAAGTATCTGCAAAATGCCTGCTTAATAAAATCAACTGAGATTCATCAATTATTTAACAAAGTCGTGAATCAAAGCAAACAGCAGTATTTTTTCCTTTAACAAACTACTACGAGTCATCTATTATCCTCCAGTTCCACTTGGAAAATTATTTTCACGGCATGCAATGCGGAAGATTAATTTATCTTACTTCTGGATTTATGGAAAAACAGCCATTGTCATTTTTGTGCGACATTTGATTACAACTCTAAAACAAAAATGCATTTTCAGTAAACACTACAGAAATGTCTAGATTGTTCCCTTGCATTGTTTTGCAAATGTGCTGTTTGTCTCATATTTATCTAGTACAAACAAATAGTACGAGAGGTGAAAATTTATTTTCATTTTTGTTTCACGTTAGAGCATTGAATTTGTGCATCGGTCACACCAATGTTGTGACTGCAATTCCACAACTTCGCTGTTATTCAATCTAAAATCTTCCTGCTTCAATTGTGTTGATTTTGTGTTAATGTAATCTTATTTATTTATTTATTTATTTATTTATTGCGATATACTTTATGCTTGATTTTCGTTGATTGCACTTTTCTCTCACCTACCCATCTACCCATAAATTCAATTATTTCTTGTTTACATATGTCGGAACAATGATGTCCATTCAATGTAACTAAAATTGCCAAAGATGAAAAGCAATGACCAAATGGGAGAAAATAATAGGCATTAAGGCACAGAATGCTCGCAACCGGCATCGTTTCCTGGATCAAATTTTGTCCATATTGGGTTTGAACTTGCCCACGCTTGACTAAGTGTCTGTTAAGTAATTGCGCTGCTATCAAAATTTGGCTGATAAAACAATATTGAAGGGCAAAGCTATGTTGTATGTTGGAAAGTATTAGCAATGCATTGCTGTTATTATTTCTTGCTTGGTCCCACAGAACAATTACAAATGCGTATATCCTATCCATGTTGTAATGCAAAAGTGCTTTCTGTCGAGAGAAGCAGCTTATATCAATAAAAGTCTTTTTTCGGATGATATGTCCTCATTCTAAAAAACTAATCGTACTAAATAATTTCGAGAGTTACAAAATGTCACACAAGACGTTAAACCATTCCATTTTGTTGGATATTCATATTTGCGTGAAATCACCTCCACTACATTTTTCAGAGATGAACTCTCCCTAACACTTAGAATGTCTAAACGTCAATATCTTGCCTGAAGTGGTGTATTGCCGACTATTACTTCGGCGTTCAATAAATTTCTATATTAGTAAACAGTATGTCCGTGCATCCCCTTAAAGTATTCCCACGCACCTCGAAACACTTTCTCAGTCTGCTTATGCAATTTTAATTACCATTTCGTATTCACTTTTGGGTCTATTGTTCATACTCTGGAAAGCTGCACTTCAAACCGCAGGGTGACTCTGGTTTTCAGCTAATCACTGATAACGGGATTCAGTCACAACTCACTTGAAACTAAATCCGGTATGAATTGAGGAATGGGAAAAGTGTGAATGCTGTGAACGGGGACATGTGGTTCAGTAATGTTTCAAAACGTTTGGCAACACCTTGGATGCACAAAAATATCCAGTGACACTTGTACGGTGCCAGGTATCTGGACAACTGAGTCCTTTGCATGGAAAAAACATGAATATAAAATTCTCTTTGTCTATCAGATTACGTCTAGCAATTTGTTGTCTGTTTGTTTTCTTCTGTCCAAATTTTATTCTTTTTTCTTGAGTCAGGTTCAGAAATGTAAATCAATATTTTATTATCTATAACAATCTGATTCAAACGTCTCTCATCACTTATTTTATATTTGGCGAGTAGCTGTTTTGTGATTTCAAAACCGGGTCTGCTTTTGATCAGTTGTAAATTAATGCAATATTCAGGTGGAACAAATATTATAAATAATAATAATAATAATAATAATAATAATAATAATAATGAGGACTTTGTATAGCGCCTAATCTTTAGAAGCTCTAAGCGCTTTATAACATTTGACAACACTTAAAAAAACATATATAATGATATGATTATAAAATTAAAAACAAACACCACGAAAGTAGAAACAGAAAATATGCTGTAAATATTTAAGGCAAGGATACATTATTAGGTCTTTAAGTCTGTTCTTGCAGTTGAAATAGGTGAGTTTTAAGAGCGCTCTTGAATGAGATCACTGTGTCTTTGTGTTTAAGTGCAGTGGGCAATTCGTTCCACGTTGCTGGGCCCTGGTATGCAAAGAGCGTTGTCCATATGATTTCATCTTCATAGTGGGAATAATGAGAATACGAGTGTCAGAAGAGGAGCGTAAGCATCTTGCAGGTGTGTACACATGGGTGAGGTCAGATAGGTATGTTGGACTGGAACCCGTCAGTGAAACATAGCACAGAGAACAAATTTTGTGTTTAATTCTGGATCGTATAGATAGCCAGTGTAGGGTACAGAGCAGGGG